>JARHVA010000423.1:4380000-4675000 GCA_037957365.1 Torreya grandis | reverse complement strand
CTCCATGGCATTGTAGGGAAACCATATCAATTCCACTTTACCATGACATAACTAAGATTTTTCCTCATATAATATGTCATTCTATTGATTGTAATAAGGATCCCAAAAAAGAAGATTTCTTTTGTCTGGTTAAATATTCTTAAATTTTTTTCCACTATGTGAAATCAATTTTATATTCTAACAACTTATTAGGCACATACTTTGGGAGACATAGGGTCTCTACATTATTCCCCCAAATCATAATGACTATAAAGTCTAGGTATAAGAAGTAATCACCCTTACCAATCAAATTATTCAAAATATTTTCCCCAATATGAGGCATGGGAGAGCCATGGATGGCTTGCCACACCTATGGATACACATCTTCATAAATTATAATAATGTGCTTCTAAAAATCATATATGTGCATGAATTGATAATGGTTATAGATTATGTTCTTTATGAACTCTATAGATGGAGCTCATAAATTTCCCAAGTCTTTATAACATGTCCAAATTACTACATTGACCAAATATGACATCATATAAAATTCTCTTGTGGGGGTGGGATGATTATCTTTGTGTAGAATCTATTCTCTCAACCTTAAACTAATCACCTCCCCTAAGGCATAAGTAGTATCATGGGATAACATCATATAAAGTAAAAGAACCCAATTTAAATTTATGAAATGTATGATAGGCATCCCATATAACCTATTAAGTAAATACATATGTATTTGAACTCCCATCCTAAATTTGTCTGTTGGGATGGCTCCTTTTACTTTCATTCCTTATAAAGGGATAGTTTGTCTTGGGAACAATCACAAAGAGATCACCTTTATAATTGATGTTTCCTCTTTGAATTGTACCTAGGTGTGATTTTCATAGTATGTGTCTAGGATGCTAAGAGATATATACCTTTAAAATTCATTCCTAGATATACACACAACTACTATGTCACTGTGGGTGTGCAAGAGGTAGGCATCTTGTGATATCTTACTAGTAAAGAATAAATCCCTAAAAAGTTTAATATATGGAATGACCTCTAGTTTTAATACAGTGAAGTGTAATATTTATCACTTTTAGGCCAATAATTCTTGAATAAATAACCTTTTTTATAGTACTATCTCATCATCCAATGAAAATGTATCAATTGGCTCAATTTCATCCTAAAGATATGAATAATTATGATACTTATCTTCAAATACCCATGCATTGAACATGGTATCTTTAAACTCTATAGAGTCCTTGATTAAGATTGTATAAAGTAGATTGGTTCTTTGGGATGACCTTGATGAGGAAGCCATAACTACATTTTTTTGTCTCTATTTTGTTCAACATGTTGCATGTTGTGTATACTTGTAATATTAATGCAATTGACTCAACTCTAGCTTGATTATTGTTCACTGTATACTCTTTAAAGTACAAACTATGTCTCTCACTCACTATTTGGAGACAAGGATACTTAAATAATAAGATAACTTGAATGAAAATGATGTCTTCAATTTCTACATTCATCTTTATAACATCTTGTATTAAATATGAGTTTGTGTGATATTAAATAAGTAACATTCACTTTTCAAATTCTTTAGTCTAGGTTAGTGGGGATACTTAGTATTTATCAAGTAGGAAATATTTTATCTTTACTAAGTATGGCATTAATTTCAATAATATTGATAGTACTTTAAAAACATAACATCTAAAAGGTGATTTTAGGTCAATGTTCATGGATAATTCCTTTAGGGGAATTACTTCAGACAAAACCTCCATGGCTATTGGTTTGAAGGAAACTAGGTGAAGCTAAGAAGGAATTATTTCAAAAGGCTACTTCATGGTTAAAGGGTACTTCCAAACTCTCTGAAGGGTAGTTTTGGTCTGAAGGGTCCACTTCATAGGGTATTATATCCAAGAAAAAAAAATTAAAGGGACTACTTCATAAATGTTAAAGGGATATCTAAAATTTTTAAAGGATGGTTTAGAGGGTTGAAGGGTACTTTTGATCTTTGCAGGGCACTTTTTTATGGCTAAGGGTCACTTCAAAGGTCTCAAAGGGTAAGCGTGGTAAAACCTAAAGGGTATATGCCTTTAACATGGGGGATAGGTTTAATAATTTTGAAAGGCAAGTGCCCTTCAAAATAATTATTTTTAGGATTTTTCATCGAATAAACTACCCAAACCAAAAGTTTTAAGGGAATGGCCATATAACCAAGGTCTCGAGATGGAAGTCCTGAAGGGTAGGTTGAAAATGGCACTCAGATATTTCATAAAGGTTAAGAGGTACTTTTTAAAAGATTCGAAGGGTATGTGACCATTTAGAAAAAGGCACATGGCTTAGGACAAATATCCAATGGGGTAGACACAACCTAATCTAAGGGTATGCACCC
Organism: Torreya grandis; assembly: GCA_037957365.1. Lineage (NCBI taxonomy): Eukaryota > Viridiplantae > Streptophyta > Pinopsida > Cupressales > Taxaceae > Torreya > Torreya grandis. The sequence continues at coordinate 4,672,638 of JARHVA010000423.1, read as the reverse complement.
TTCAGAGGAATTGATTCAAGGATTTTACATCGAAACAAATGGTTTGAAACAATAAGTATGAAAGGAATGGCTTAGGGAAAAAGATCTTTTTAAAAGGTCCTAAAGGATTTACTTAGGGGGATTTACTTGGGATGAAATGTTTGAAGGAATTGGAAAAGGCATTGAACAAAAGTTATGAAAGAAAGGGTAAATGGGAAAATGCCACAAAAATTCTTCTAAAGGACACCCCCATAAATCTTGGGGGGTGGGTTAGGATAGAAAGGGCACTTGGGAAATCTCTGAATGAAATTCCAAAATGCTAAAGGGTAGACTGCATAAAATTGAAGGGTATGTTCCCTAAAGAAATGATTAAGAAGGGGTAAATGTTTCATCCTATAAAATGTCAAATGGTTAGTTGGAAGGGTCCCAAAAGGTAGGTGGAATGATGTTGAAGGATCTACTTCAGGGAAAAAATTTCCCAAAGGGTCTACTTCACAAAGGCTAAAGGGCACTTCCAAAAATTATTGAAGGGTACTTATGTATGCCTGAGCATCATTTCAAGAGTTTTTAAGGATAATATAAAGAGGACAAAAAGGATAATCCATCAATAATTTTTTTTAGATAAAATGTATGTGGTCTAAAATCCTTGAGCAAGTCAAAGGTCCACAGGCCAAATTATATTGGAATAATTATTTCAAACGAAGAGTTTGAAATAAATTCTCTGATAAGATAAGGCTTCCAAAATAATGAACTCAATGTAAATAGGGCCAAAATTTTCCCAAAAAAGTACATCTGAAGGATAGCTTTGCACAAAATCTGAAGGAATTAGCCTGAAGAATTCATCTGTAGTACATAGGTTAGTCTCATAAACACAATAATCATAATGTCAATATCATCCACCAAAAAAGTAGAAGTCCCAAATTTACAAACATTTCATAAAACATGTGAAAATGATTCCTCATTAATATCATATTTTAGAAAAGGTGGGTCCCCATTCCATTCAAAAAAGGGGGGTGTTGGGTACAACAAATGACAACTTAAAACATGGATACTTTTGAGTATTCAAGAACCTAGAATTCTAGTTTTCAATTGGAAATCATTCTTGAAATATGTCACAGATAAAATACTTAAATCAAAAACATGAAAGAGACTCCTAAGTTAACTCATACAACATACTTACCTTCAACCTTCTTGGATCGGTGTGTATTGAGTGTTTAACTCATTTACCCCTTACTATGATGAGTTTTCTAATGTTTTGATGAGGTTGTAGGTTTCATTCTAGTACCTATAAAAACACTAAAACAAAGGGAGCTTAGGCATTTCTCTATTTCTATCCAAGCATCAATAGCCTTAACAGAGATACCCTGGGCTCCTTCCCTTCTCCTTTCATTGCTTTCTTTAACCATGTTACATGGTACATTGACCTTATTTCATGATGTGAGCCCCTTTTCTTTTAATTTTATTTAAATATTATTTTACTCTTTTGAACCCCTTAATTATTTTCCCCTTTTTTTAGTTCATATCAGTAGAAAAGATAGAGAAATAACCATAGTAAGTTGGTATAATTAGAAAACAAACCATTACTAGGACATCCCTACTAGACAAACCTAGACCCATAATTATCATTTCTAGCAAGTATTATCTTGATAAGTGAATTTGATCCATTGAAATAATAAAATTTTCTAAATTTGTATGAATACCATGAGAGCAACTTCCACATGCCTGAAAAAAGTATTTAATTGTGACACCATTCAAGATGACCTCTGATTACCTACTTTCATTCTAAAGGACTCAAAATAAATAAATATACCCAAACTCTATACTAATATCCAAATGTGTCCATATTTTAATTGTCCCCCTTTTCACAAGTCCCATATTTAGTTGTTTCAAATTAATTTTTGTAATAACTACAACAAACACAATCCTGGTCATTAAAGGAAAAAAACAACTAATCTATAAATTAGGGAACTACTCTAGAAAGCAAAATACTGAAAGTAGGAAAGACTAATCTAAGAAAATTTTTAAGAATTATTATAGAAAACATGGAAATATAATCTATAAAGAATTAAATATACTCTAAAAATAATGAAATCTACTCTAGTCATACATCTAAACATATATAAATCCTCTCAATCAGTAATATCTAGGGATGGGGCAGCTTTGAAGTAATGTTTTAGGAACTACCCATTAAATAGATACGTAATCTCATTACCCTAGAGGTATTTTAGACAAAACACATTATTTCCCATGATTTTTAAAATTTGATATGGTTTGATCCATAATGGGGAGAACTTGTCATGTTGTCCTTTCTTTTCATGGGCTTTATCCCATAGTAATACCAGATCTAAAATTTTGAATGCTTTGATTTTTACTCATTTATCGAACCACCTTTTAACTACATCCTAGTGTTTATTGAATGTTTGTAGAGATTATGTTCTTGAATCCTCCATCTTTATTATATCAAGGTGTATTGACTCTACTTTGTCATTGGGATCCATGTAGTCTTGTATGAACTGATAAGTAGGCAACTTTAACGTGATAGGAAAACTAGTCTACATCCAAATACCAGCAAGTAAGGAAAGGCTTTTAAATCTTTCTTATATCTCATCTTCCCAAAGAGCATACTTTAGTAGATTATGCTAGTCTCTAGGCTTGTCCCCTACTAACATTTTGATTACCTTGATCAAGTTTGTATTTGTTAACTTGACCAATCCATTCCCTTAAGGATAGTGGTTAGAAGTTGACCTAATTATAATTTGATTGTCATGTGCCCACTTGGCAAATTTTACAAATATAAATATGGGTCCATTGTCACATACCAAAGAAATATGTACTATTAATGTGATCTTCTAGGAAGCAAATCATATCATGTGCTCTGATGTTATTTGTGACAACTACTTCCATCCACCTAGTACAATAATCTATAGATATTGACACAAATTTATGATTTATATAATAATTTGGGTTGATTACACCAATGAAGTCCAAGCCCCACTATGTAAATAGTTTTCCTTGAATAATTGGTTATAGAGGCATGACTATGTGAACCTTATTTTTAGAATGTTTAACACTCATGGCAAGTTCTGACATGCATGTGAGGATCCTTGTAAATATCTGACCAATAATAACCCAACATCAAAATTTTATGGGTTGTGGTATTACCATCTAGGTGACCACTACCTATCTTTTGATGTAAATTTTCTAGGATCTGTTTGGCATCTTCTATAGACACACATATAAGATATATACCTTTATAGTTCCTCCTATAGAGAATTCCCTTTTATATCATGAAATGAGTAGCCTTGAGCCTCAAATCTCTCCTCTTTTCTCTATTATATTCTGGGGGATAAGTTCTTATAAGTAAGTACTATACTATATTTGTATACCACTCACCTTTAGAAACTTGTGCTTCACATACCTCTTTGATGGTGACTAGGGGATCAAGCTCTATCATGAGCTAAATAATTCCTTAACATTTGAAAATCTTTTCAAGCATAATTTCTATGTTAAACTCTTGAATTTTGGCCATCCACTTCCCTCAGCAATCCCCTAGCTCATTTTATGATAGGGTGAGCTTAAAAATAGGGTATGGGACAATAGTACATTTTATGATAGGGTGATCTTTAAAATAGGGTCTAGGACAATATTAATGGTTTTATTCCTCAAAATGTAATATCTAAATTACTTTACTACTTTAACAAGGGAAAATATCTACTTATCAATCATGATATATTTGAGCTCTACATCCTTTAGATTTTTACTCATGAAGGTGATATGATTTTTTGTATAATCTTTCTTTTATGTGATTACAACAACTATGTGTTCAAAAGCAAAGGAATATAGATAGAAATATTTTGTAAAGTTTAGACTGATCAATACTAGATCTTGTGATATTGCATCCTTTATGTCCTAAAAAGACTTTTTGTATTCAGCTATCCATTCTATCTTGGTGTCTTGATTGAGCATCGAGTTTAGAGACTTTACACTTTTAACAAACCCTAAGAAGAACTTTCTTATGAAGTTTATCTTTACAAAGAATGACTTTAAATCCTTTTTACTATTTGGTGGGTGAGTCTTGGATATTTCCTAGATTATATCAAGATCAATGGTGATCCCATCCTTAGTGATGATGTGCCCCAATATTTTTCCTTATGTGACTCCAAAGAAGCTTTTTTTTAGATTTAATAAACCACTAAATATTTTGCACCACTTAAATATGGACTATAGGTGAGCTATATGGTCATTTATATCCTTCAAAAATATAATGAGATCATCCATATAAATAATTATACATTTCTCAGTTAATCCTTTGAAGGCATGATCCAAGACATGTTGAAAGGTAGCTCCTATGGTGATTAGGCTGAATGGCATCTTTTTATATGCATAAGTTCCCCATTTTGTGGTAAACATAGTCTTCATCTTATCTTTATCTTGTAATAATACTTGATTATAACCTAAAAATCCATCTAAAAATGATATCATTTTAGAACCACTTATAATTTGTATTACCTCATCTAGTGACAATAGAGGGTAATTATCCTTTTTAGAAGCTTTGTTCAAATTTTTGATAACTATGCATAATCAAATTTTACCTTTCTTCTTCCTTACTAGGACTATATTGGCCACCTAGGTGGAGTGCCATATGGGGAAAATAATTTTGGTGCTCAATAACTTCTCCACTTCTCTTTAAATAAGAACCTCCAAGATGGGATTCATGGGCCTTTTCCTTTATCTAAATGGTTTATGATCTTGTTTGATGGGAATGGTGTGGGTGATGACCTAAGGGTCATACACTCTTAGGTCCTCATATGTCTAAGAGATAAAATCCCTATACTGAGAGATCAAATCCCTTATTCATTGTCTTTCCTTATAAGTACAGCTAAGACCAATATTGACATAACATGGATTTTGTTCATCTCCCATATTTTCTTTTTTGAAATTAGATTCATTGACCTTAGGTTGCCTGAGCTACTACACCTAAATCCAAGTTAAATAACCTTTATATGGAGACTAAGCCAATTGGTATCTGATTCTCCTTAAGATATAGAAGGCCCTCCTTATTTGTATCGTATTGACAAAGGTTATTGACATCATTATCATCAATGATTTGGGGACTTAAAATCCCTTAAATTAGTCGATAACTAGATAATTCATTGATCATCACTAAAGACCTAAAAATTTCTACATTATCTAGAATAGAGGGCTAAGAAACCAACTCAATGGAGAATTTATTTACCTAAAACTCTTGTAATGGTTCAAGATTGGTAGTAGTAGCCAATGAATTAATGACCTAATTTTGCTCTCTCAAGAGTGTTACTATGTTGAAAGATTTAGATCTTTAAATTTAATTCCATGCTCTATATCTATACCTCTTCAAATAATATAGTTTACAATGGTATTTGTTTCTTATCTAGTGGACTACCAGCTCTAATTCCCTAAACACCTTTATCTTTTTTACACTATTCTTTAGTGAAAACTATAGTCCTAAGATGAGAGCCTCATACTTGGCTCTATTATTTGTATATGGAAACTACAATCTATAGGTGACCAAGAAATTTTTACCTTAGGGATTTATTAGCTCAATTCCACTCCTGATCCTTGATTGGACTTGGCTTCATCAATGTGCATTGTCCATAACTGATTTGAAATCTCAGGTTCTAAGCCCTATGTTTAAATATGGTTAGTAAAAGTATAGATTCCTAACAAGGGAGAATAATATTTTACCTCTTCATTATTGAAACTATATTTAGTGATGGGATATTTCATCTTGGGCTCTCTATCAATTTGGATCCAGTTTACAAGTCCTCTCCATGGTAGCTAGGTGTGTGAGAAATCTATGGAAAGATACCCATTTAGAATTTTCGCCCAGTCTCTGCTCAACAATAATTTGTAACCCTATGGTATGTCCACTACTAGTATATCAATGGTCATTTAGACTCTATGTTTTTATGCTACCTAAATATGTAAATTGTTCAATTCTCCCACTACTGGTATTACTATCTTGTCTAGCTGAGAAACTAGTCTTTTTGAAGGACTAGGAATAATACCAAGCTTTTTACATATAGAAATAGGCATAACTATCGCAGATGCTCCAAAATTAACCTAACAATTATGAATATTATTACCAAATACTTTGATGGTCAGTAGGAATGGTGGTAATTTACACTTATTGTTATAGATGGCATTGGTATCAACCACTTTCACTTATTTCATTTTGTTTGAAGCTATCCTAGATTTCTTAATGGGGGCCTTTCCAATGATAGAATTCCATAGCATCTCCTTTTGTTCAATGATTTGGGCCAACTCATGAAGTGTATTTGCCTTATTTTTTCATATCTTCCATGATGTTGTATCCTCTAAATTTTCTCAAGTCCTCCTTACTTGGCAATGGATCATTCCCTTTTGGAGGGGGTGGTTTGTTGTCTACTTTAGGATTGGGTAGAATTGTTATGGTGTTTGGAAGAGTCGATGTAGTCAAATGTTGCTTGTTCTTCAAATTATATGCACCTCTCTAGAACTACTAAAAAGCATGAACTACTTTTGAATCATCCTCTAGTTCATTGTCATCCTCTCCTAAGAAGGGAAATTCATGAGTTTTAATTAACATTGATGTGCTATTAAATATTAGATCCTAATGTGATTCTTGTGGATTATTCATTTGATCTTGCCTAGTCACCTCCCTTTGAAAGATTTTGAATGTTGTACAGAACTCAACGCAATCAAGCTCATCATGTTGAGGTATATTATGTACTTTACACCAATTAGGGAGGGCTATTTTAGAAATGTTGATTTTTGGAAGTCCACCAAACTGATCTATATTATTTACATGATGGTTAATTATCCTATTATATCTCAAGAACTTGATGTTCTAGTTACCCATCTGGGTATTGGTATTGCCCAATTTTCACTACATGTTCATAAAGTCATTACTAAATTTATGAGCCATATTTTAGATATAATCCAATTCAACTTTCATATAATTTGTACATTGTAAAATAGTTTTGGGAAGCATAAGTTCTTGATGGTTTTATTGGTAATTATTTCCTACCATGTGATTATTCAGATAGCCAAAATTTGGCTATGTTAATTGTGTCAATGGAGGTAGTGGGTATAGTTGATTTTGATTGTATGCCAAAACATTCTATTTCATGTGTGGTATTGGGTTGAGTGATGAGATTCCATTATTGAGTTTAGGTATCCAAAGTATCTGTGGATTGAGTTATCTATCAATGCTAATGGTTTTTTCAAATGCCAGTGCCAAAGTATTGGTAGTAGGTGCTCTTCTTAGGAACATGGTGATAATGGGTTCTAAGGCATTTTTATACATCTCCAATGCTAACATCGGTTGTGGTTTGTACCTAGGGGTCAACCAATTATAAATATTATACCATCTTACATTAAAATCTCAAATCGGCTCATTAGGTTCTCTCTTCATGCTATTGAAGTGTTAATATATCAATCCAAGATTGTTGACCTATCCAAATTGTGTAAAAAATCCATTTGACAATAATCCCAATTGGTGATGGAGTTTTCTATTAGATTTAAATACCAATCATAAGAAACATATATTAAAGTAAAAGGGAATAACTAACATGTAACATCCTCATCAACTACACTGATTAATATTAAGGAAGCTTTAACATATCTAATTTATTCTTTTATGGTCCTTGGCCCTAATGGAGAAAAGGATGGCAGATATTTTTTAGGGTTACGGGGTAAATCATGCATATCCCATAGGATGGTAATGGTAGATCTAATTAACCAAAGCTATTACAAAGTTATTTGTTGATTATCAATTAAAGGGTTCCTTACAGGTGAAGGGTGCCTTAGTGGAGGTGGGTTGTTCTAAAATGGAGTTGTTGGCATAACTCTAGGTCTTCTTTGGCTTGCTAAGGGTGATACTAATAAAATATAATAGGAATTGGATCTATTCACTCTCCTAGGTGAATCTAGTGAAAATTTATGCAAGGAATAACCTCTATAATTGGGAGGAAATTCATCCCTCCTTCTAGTGCCAATGAAACTATTGATGCAGTTTTTATGCACACCATAACCATAACAAGGTAGCCTCTAACATTTTAAGATTTCAATGGAGATAAACTCCACTCTAGGGAATGAGTAGTAGGTATGCAGTCTTTGACAACTTGGTGATAGAAGAGTTGGTAAAGTATGTAGGCTATTAACTAGGTTTTTTGGATGGAGGCATGATTTCTTAATAGAGTGAATTCCTACATGAGTTGGATGGATGGTTGGACATTATTATAGAATGTGTAGATATCAATAAAAAAAGGAAGGTAAGGTAGGGTAGAAAATAAATCCTCATGAGTCTTAGGGATTAGTTCCTTGGTTGGTTTCTAGATAAACCTGTCTTCTTAAAACTAATGCCTATGACTAGCAACAATTACTCACAAGTAGCGAAAAATGGTTAAAGATTCTAAGGGAACAGGGTTGTGAGAAGTCTAGTAGCCTTAGATAGAGGTTTATCTTATCTAACTATTTATTACACACCCCTCAATCAAGATATTATGGCTCAGTCCAATGGATTATCTAAGGCATTGATAACACACACTTAGAAAACTACACCAAGAAAACATAAATGCACATCCAAAAATATGGTTCAATATGCCTTAACTATTTCAATTAACACATTTACCAATATTTAATAGCTATTTTACATCTAATATTATCACATTAATCAAAATATTCATGAGTCTATTCATAGAATTAACACACTAAGGATTTATTGAAACAAACAACCATAAGAAAATAATAACTAATAACACAACATTGGAAAGAAACTACTCAAACACTTTACTTGATGACCAAAATGGATCTTGATCTATATTCTAAAATTATGTTAACCCAAAAATAAATTGGTTGGTATAATTTTATTTATAGATCTTGGGGAGGGGTCACCTCATCCTCCAAGTCAATGTATGTTTGTTACATGTGGCAGTCAGAACATGTAGTTTTAATAGTGGTCAAAACCATTTAAGCTAAAAAGCTATAAATAGACCAATTGACTTTACAAAATAATCTAATGTGTGCATGTACAACTAAATAGAAAGTAAATATGTTATAATAATTTATCTAATTGACAAGTAAAATCTATATATATGCCACCAAGATTTATACATGCAAAAGGCTAAGGCTACATGGTTTGAAGTGTTACATGGGCTTTAGTTGGAGTTGAAATCCAAGTAGAAACTAAAGGTATAGCTCTACTATCAGAAGCTTGCTTCTTTTTTTCCTCATTCTCCTTTTATAATTTTTGTGCCACCTCATGCTACTGATGAATGATCTCTAAGTTAAGTAGTGAAGGTCAATGGAGTCTCATAGTTTGTCCTAGGAGTCTTGCATGCTCTTTCTTTGTTGATTGAAACTTACCTATGAATATCTCCACCTTGGTCACCCTATTTTTGACCCTACTTAACTCTGATTATATAACTTCTACCACCAATCCTTGTATGATTTACTTGAAAATATCAATGCCCTCCTAGATAATTTTGTCAAAATTGATTCTACTAATCAATTTTTCTATAGACTCCCTTGCGTTAGATAGTTTTAATTTGTTTAAAATTTGAAGGTGTTGGGTCTTGTGAGCTTGGTACTATGGCATTAAGGCTAAATCTAGATTTAACCACTCCTTAGCCTCCTCATGTCTAATGAACACTAAGTTCAAGGCATTAGATGCCTCAAATGTAATCATAAGATCCAGATGGTTGTATAATGAGTTGCCTAAGTAGGAAACTGACATCTTGAGATTGGTATTTTCATGGGCTAAAGAGATATAAATTTTATTCACTTAGACAATTTGAGGTGCCATATCTACCTTCATGAATTCCATGGCCTAAAAAGAATTGTAACATTAAGAGGTGGCTCCCTTAACTTTAGCTTCTATACTCATGGGAATGTGCACTATATTAGATTTCACCTTAAGCTACTCAATTTATGCCGATAATTCATGCACTTCCTCATCTATCTCTTGGTGATCTAACTTTGTACCTTCATATATGGCCACTACTACATACTTATGTACTTGAGCTAGGTGTGAAAGGTTTTCTTTATATACAGGCTCTCCTAGTTATTTTTTATGCCTCCTAGTTAGGGAGAACACTAGTTGTCACTCCTCAAGAATGATGTTGGTATGTTGGTCATCCTCTAATTTTCTTTTCTTCACTATTTAGATCAAACCAATTGTGGGTTCAAATAAGGTAGACATAGAGGGGAGCTTGATGAGCTTATAAGTTGTCATTTGACCCCTCAAATCCATGGCCCAAGGTAGAATATTAAGAGGTGCTTCAATAATAGTGATAACATTTTCTTTTTTAGCCTCCTCTTCTTTCCTCATTCACTTATTACTGGCCTAGGGTAAGACTTTATGCAAGGAAGGCCATATTATCTTAGACCAGTCCATTCCTCCAACTTGAGGAATTGGATGGACCACAACAATGTGAGGTTTTGCCTTCCTCCTCCTACTTTTTCTATTTATTATATTTTCTTTTGCATAAGTGGAAGTGGGGAGTGGAAGGGAGAGTTGTGTAGATTGTACATGTAGTTGGGGAGTGGATAGGGTAGTCTGTACCTTTTTGGTTACCTTCTTCTTTTTGTGAAGTCTCATAGCATAAGTACTAATAGGCCTAGAGGGAATGGCTAAGGGAAATGGTGTGGTAGTGATGATAGAGGGATATATGGTGGTTTTTGAAATGAAAGGAATGGATGAGGTAGAAGGACATTTCATAAAATAAATAGGTGGTGAATCAATGATTGAAATTGAAGTTAAGGAGAAAGTGGGGAAGGTCTAAGTACCTTGAATTTGTAGTTAAATGGAGGCCCTTTAAAGTCTTAGACCCTTAGATTCCTCCAATTAAGCCTCCTTATCTAAATCATTTTCCAAGTCTTTTATGATTACTTCATCTCTTCCCAACTATTGTAATCTCATAGGTGTAAGTAGCAAGCCTTGAGATGTTTGTGTTGAGGGGTTGCCTATATCCTTGACTTCCTAGTGTAAACAAAGAGGTTCTTCCCAAAATGGGAGAGTCATTATAGGAAAATGTTTTTGTTTATGTAGTAGTTACCCCAATAGATGAGATAGTAAACACATTAGGGGTATCCATAAGGACTTGAATGATGCTATTAGTAGGAATTCCTTCCTCATCAAAGTCTAAAATAACAGAATCTCCCCTCTCTCTTCTCCTTAATGCACTCAAATTAGGGATCTTGGGTTCCCTCTTGATTGTTTTCAACTTCAAATTTAATATAAATCCCTAATATGAATAATCTTCCTGCTCTCCAAATTTCCCTTTCCAAAAATTTGAATGTTACCATCCCTTGAAAAGGGTTCTTCGACTATCTAGCTCCCTAGTAGAGATACTAGGCTCTATTTGGATCATCCTTAAATGATCTTCCTATAGATTGATAATTTCTTCTAAACATATAACTTCTTCATCTAATGTAACATTCAAGAAATGGAAGTCATAATAGTATGGTTTATGGTAGTAAGGTATGTTGAATCAATGAACATGTTGTTTGATATGCTCATGGGGGTCCTAGTCTCTTTATGGCATTGTAGGGAAACCCTATTGGTTCTAATTTTCCATGACATCACTGAGATGTTTCCTCATATAATATGCCATTCTATTGATTCTAATAAGGCTCCTAAAAAATAAGGCTTTCTTATGCCTAGCTAAATCTTCTTCAATGTTATTCCATAACTAGAAATCAATTTCCTATTCTACAAGCGTATCAATCACATACTTAGGGAGACATAGGATCTCCACCTTATTCCCCTAGATCATAATGAATGTAAATTCTAGGTTTAATAATTAATCACCCTTCACACTAAAATTATTCAAAATATTTTCCCCAAAATAAGGCATGAAGAGCCATGGATGGCTTGCCACACCTATGGATACACATCTTCACAAATTTTGACCTTGTGCTTTTTATAAGCATACATGTGCATGAATTGATAATGGTCATAGATTTTTTTCTTTATCTAATCTATATTCAGATCCCATATATTACCCAGATCGTAATAACATGTCCCCATTACCATGTTCACTAAATATGACATCATGAAAACGTCTCCTATGGGGTTGGGATGCTTGTCTTTGTGTAGAATCTATTCTCTCAACCTTAAACTAATCACCTCCCCTAAGGCATAAGTAACATCATGGGATAACATCATATATAATAAAGGAACCCAATCCAAATTTATGAAATAGATGTTAGGTATCCCATATAACCTATTGAGTATATCCATACTTGTTTAAACTCCCATCATGAATTTGTCTATTCGGATGGCTCCCTTTGGCTTCATTCCTTCCCAAGGGATAGTTTAGCCTGGGAGTAACCATGAAGAGATTACCTTTGTAATTGAGGTTTCCTCTTATAATTATACCTAGCTATGTTTGTCTTATTATGTGTCTAAGATGCTAAGAGATAGATACCTTTGAAATCAATTCTTAGATATACACGCAACCACTATGTTGCCAAAAGAGGGTAAGAGGTATGCATCTTGTGATATCTTATGACCAAAGAATAAATCCCTAAGAAGGTCAATACATGGCATGACCTATTGTTTCACTGTAATGAAGTGTAATATTTATATCTTATAGGCTAAAATTTCTTGAATAATCAAATTTTATGATAGTATTATTTCATCATCTAGGGAAAATATATCAACTATATCAATTTCATCCTAAAGCTTTAAATAATTATGATACTTATCTTCAAATATCCTTGCATCATATATGATGTCTCTAAACTCTATAGAGTCCTTAATTGAGAATGCATAAGTGGGATTAGTTTTTTAGGATGACCTTGATGAGGAATCTATAGTTGTGTGCTTCTACTTGTATCATGCTCAACCTATTGTACATTATGTATACCTATAATATTATTGCGATTGACTCAGCTTTAGCTTGACTATTTTTCATTGTATACTCTTCAAAGTAGAAACTAGGGATCTCAATCATTATTTGGAGACAAGTATACTTTGATCACAAGATATATTGAATGAAAATTATGTCTTCAATGGTCATGTATCATCTATATAAGATCCTTCATTGAATACTTGTTCATGCAATATTAAATATGCAACATTCACTTTTCAAATTTATTAGTCTGGGTTGGTAGTAATACGTAGTATTTATCAAATAGGAAATATTTTATCTTTACTAAGTATGGCATTAATTTTAATAATATTCATTTTACTTTAAAATAATAACATCCAAAAGGTGCTTTTAAGTCAATGTTCATGGATAATTCCCTCGGGGGAATTACTTCAAAAAAAATGTCTATGGATACTGTTTGAAAGGAACCTAGTGAAGTTCTAAAGGAATTATTTTGGAGGGCTACCTCATGGTTGAAGGGTAATTATAAACTCTCTTAAGGGTAGTTTCAGTCTGAAGGGTCCACTTTGTAGGGTATCCTATCCATGATAAAAGTCCTGAATAGACTACTTCACAAATGTTGAAGGGCATTTTTGAAATTACCAAAGGGCCAAAGGGCACCTTCAAGCTTTGAAGGTCACTTTTTTATGAATAAGGGTCATTTCAAATGTCTTTAAGGGTAATTTCAATAAATCCCAAAGGGTATGTGGCTTTAACTTGAAGAGTAGGTTTAGGAATTATGAAAGGCAAGTTCCCTTCAGAAGAATTTTTTGTGGATTTTGCATCGAACAAACTACCCAAAACAAAATTCCAAATGGAATGGCCATATAACCAAGGTACTAAGAAGGAAGTCCTGAAGGTTAGGTTGCAAAGGGTAGTCAAATATTTTGTAAAGGTTAAAAGCTCCTTTTTAAAAGATTTGAAGGGTATGTGACCACTTAAAAAAAGGCACATAGCTTAAGATAAAGATATGATAGGGTAGGTACAACCCAACATGAAGGCTATTCACCCTTCAAAGGAATTATTTTGGGTAGTCTACGTTGGAACAAAAGGTCCAAAAGAATAAGTCTAAAGGGAATGGTTTAGGGTAAATGATCCTTTTAAAAGGTCCCTAAGGATTTACTTAGGGGATTTATTTTAGATGAAATGTCTAAAGTAATTAGCAAAGGCATAGAATAAAAGTTTGAAAGGAAAGGGTGAAGGGGAAAAGTTTGCAATGATTATTTCAATGGACACCCCAATAAATTTTTGGGGTAGGTAGGGATAGAAAGGGCACTTGGGAAATATCCAAAGGAAATTCCAAAATGCTAAAGGGTAGGCTACACAAAATTGAAGGGTATGTGCCTTAAATAAATGGTCAAGAAGGGGTAAATGCCTTATCCTATAAAATGTTGAAGGGCTAGTTGTAAGAGTCCCAAAAAGAAAGTGGAATGAAGATGAAGGGTCTACTTCAGGGCAAAATTTTCCCAAAAGGTCTAATTCACAAAGGCCAAAGGGTACTTATAAAATTCTTGAAGGGTACTTCTGTATGCCTAAGCATCATTTTGAGAGTTTTGAAGGATAATTTGGAGAGTGTCAAAAGGATAATCCATCAAGAATTTATTTCAAAGAAAATGCATGCAGTCTAAAATCCCTAAGCAAGTCTAAGGTCTGTAGGCCAAATTATGTCAAAAAAATTGTTTTGGACAAGTAGCCTACAAAAATTTCTCTGATAAGATGAGGATTTTTAAATAATAAACTCAAAGGAAATAGGACCTAAATTTCCTAAAACAATACATCTAAAGGATAGCTTTACATAAAATCTGAAGGAATTATCCCAAATAATTCATCTTTAGTGCACAATTTATTCTCATAAACTCAATAATAATAATGCCAATATCATCTGTGAGAAAATTAAAAGTCCCAAATTTCCAAAATTTCATGAAACATATGAAAAGGATTCCTCATTAAGATCATATTTTAGAAAGTGTGGGTCCCCATTCCATTCAAAAGGGGGGATGTTGGGTATAATAACATTATCATTACCTCATCAAAATATTCATCTTCATAAGTCTATTTAGATCTTTCTCCTTGCTATATCTTTCTCCTTACTACATATTAATGATTTCATGAAAACTTTCCCATGTTTAATCTTATCTTGTAAATATCTCATTTAATTAATCGCTACTATCATCATTCAAAACATCACAACCAATTTTCTTACCTTTAATTTTCCTTATGCTTTATCGAAGAATATATTCATCACCATGGCTTGCAACATTATTCCATTCTAACTATTTATTTCCTTTGGTTACCCAAACCTTGTTTGTCTTGTATTTTTAATACTTTGAACTCCATTTATCTTTTATTTTTTTATGGATTCTTTTTGAATCATTTGTCATAGATTCTCATTAAATTTGAATCTTGCCTTCTTATTTAAGTCTTGTATCTATCCTTTGTTTATCTCTTTATCATAGAAAACTTTTTATTATAGGTACAATCATTGGGGGGTTAATTAGTAATAAAAAATAATCAAACTTAAATTTCAATCCTTTAAAACTCTTAATCAATTATCAAAGGCATTAATGAAGCATACTCATCATTCATAACAATGAACAAGAGAAACTATGTAAGATCAATCACATAACACATGCCATATGTGGGAACCCCTCTTAGTGGAAAAACCCACTATAAACTACAATTAGAATACTATCATATAATAATAATAACCAATTTATACTATTTACAACTAATTAAGTAACTACAATCCCTTATTTCAGTGAGTCTACAATCCCACAAGGAGCTACTACACCTATCTAGTTGAGTTGCCATAACAACTAGACCTTTAACAAGTTTCACCTTATAAGGAGGTTTTAACACCCTAGATGTTGAGTAACCAAAATAACACCTATAAACACATCTCCTAAACATTTATTTCTTATCAATCTATTAGAGATACAAATTATATCTACTCTCTTCAACTCTATACACTCAAAATCATCTAAAACATCCTTTTGGATCACCCTAAACATCATTTCTCATCCTCAACCTATAATATCACTTATTATAACATAAAAAACATGACCCATAGGTCATACACACATACCTCAATTTATTTTCTCATCATCTCATCTTCTGGGCACTCTACCTCTCCTTTTCTCCACAACTCTCACATACACACTCCTCTTACAAGTCTTCCACAATTATAGAAACCATCTCTTTTGGTTTCACTATATATACAGAATTCATGAATTATCAAGCTCACAATATTTCCTTTTCATCCAAATACATTCCTTCACCCTTAAGGAATCTAACATGGATCACACTTAATCACAACACACTTTTAAATAGGATTAAGTCACCTTTTAGGTCCTATGAAGAGCTATTCGCCTCTTTGACACTTCTCTAATCAAAATAAGAACATAGGAACACTTAAAAATACATGGAACCATTATATATGACCCCTTTGACATCTTTAAATGATCATATTCACTAAAACACTCTTATAATCAAGCACAATTTGCTCAAACAACATTATATGCACATAGTCACCAGGAATGAACACATAGTCACCTTCTAAGCCTTTTTTCATAGTGATTATGGATTGATCAAACCTCAAAAATTCATAAAAATAGTCCTCATGGAGTATAAAACACTCCCAAATATCTATGTCATCATGATATATAAAAACAACATCAAAATAAGCTCAAACAATCTTCTTGGGTCACTTGTAGAACACCCATGAAAACATAATCAAATTTATACCTTCATAACTTTGACTGTAAATACTTTTAGACATTAAAATCTACATTTAAATATGCATCTTTGATTTCTATACAAATTTTATTTCAAAATCATAAGCAAATTATACATAGATCAAAAGATATATCCCAAAAATTAGACATTGGTCTTTCCTTTGTTAAATTCAAATATTTGAATTCAATTAGTTAGAATTAAACTTTTGTCACTTAAAATGCATCTTGTTCCCTCATAGCTTAAATAAATCACACATCATTGATATTTTTTGAACTTTAAATCATATTTAAACAATACACAAATGTTAAACTTCAAAATATTGACCTCATCTCGTGCAATCTTAGAATCTTGACCACATACACATTGTCGATCTCTTCAATATTGTCCTTGATTTAACAATGCTAGACAACTATCACTTTGACCTCTTGAATTTAATCCATATAATTTATTTTGATCAATATGAAAACACACTAATCATTAATCTTTGGAATAATATTTATCTTTATCTCTTATCAACATTAAACATCGAACACTTGGCACCATCTCGCTACATCTTGACATCTTGAAATAAACACGCTCTGTCAATCCTTTTGTAAGGAGCTCAATATTTAACTTCATTAACCAAAAAAAACTTTGACCAATTTGAATTAATTCACACCATATATCTATAATTATTAACACCCATTAACCATTGTATCTTTATCTCATCATGATATCTAACTTTGTGTAAAATAGACTATGTATGGGGACCATTGTTATCTGCCTAGAAGGCTAATTTTGGACCTCAATAACTTTTGTTGCACATATATGCATGATATAAAATTTTGACCATATGATCTCCTCACATAATATAATCCAACCATGTGTAAAAATTATAATTAAACCTTTGTACGTGTGATATATAATTCTATTAATATGATCACTCATATTTTTCTACCATAGAGCCAACTATGTCAAGAACTACCTAGAAGGACGACTTTACACATGCATATCTTTTGATGTAATTCATTGCATGACCTACAATTTAGTGAATATAAACTAGAAAAAAATATTAAACAAACTCATATGATCAAATTATCTTAAAACTACCACACATGTGAAATATGACTATATCAATATGCTTACTCAACTCTTATTGCCACATTACAAATTTTGTCAAGAATGGGAAAACACTGTAAAACTGCTTAAGATCCCAACTTTTCACTAGAATATATTTTGTTTCAATTCATATCATGACCTAAAATTTAGTAAATATATAATAGGCATAAATTTTATCATAAAAATATGACCAACTCCCCCTGACTCATCCACATGTGGTAATGGTAATATCAGTAAACTACCTACTCAGATTTTTTACCACTAAACCCAAAGTGTCTAGATGAAAATAATTATCAACCAAATGAAATAAACTCATACACACAAGCACTAAAATAATTATTTAATTTTAATTTTACCCCTTTCACATTCTAAAATCATCATACTCATCCCTAAACATCTCTAACCATGCCAAAACTTAAGATCAACCAAGCCTCTTTCAAGCATACTAAGACAAGCATACTGCACACTTTGTCATTATCCCTTAGACTATAAAGACACTTCATATACTCACTTGAACACCTCTATGGCATCAATATTACATCATTTAAAAATCTCCAAAAATATTCCCCTTTATCATTGATGTCAACACACATCATAAAACTCACCTTCCTTCTCTTTCTTCAAGCACTCCCATAATAAGAACATTCTTCTCCTTTGACACAATGACAAAGTGGGCACCAAATAATACTTAGGACCTATAAATACCATAAATATTAAAGTAACACTTTATAAATAAAATAAAAACTTCCCCTTACCTTAAGCCTAAATTTTATTTTCCTTCTCAACTTCCTCTTGCCACATGCCAACACTCTCTTCAACCAAACATTGCAACCAATGAAGATAAAACACACAAAATACTAAAATTTGATGTAAATCACCAATAACCATCTGAAGGGGACTCCCCCTATGATCTATAATCCACTACATAATTTGAGCATCTATATATATCCATACATCATGAAGAATCACCATACATGCTTACTATCCTTCTCTCTCAAGCCACCCCCATGACCACCAACTCTACATCTACACAATAACTTATTTACAAACCTCTAAAGCAATCTCATGAACTTTTTTCTCTCACTTAACCAAATAAATTATATTTATTCATAGATAAATAAATGACACCCAATATTTGTCTTAGATACTCAAATTTAGCTTTTGACAATGGTTTGGTCATAATATCTACAAGTTACTCTATTGTAGACACATACTCCAACTTAACACTTTCACTAATCACTTGTTCTCCCATGAAATGGTATCTAATAATAATTTTCTCATTTTTTGAGTGCATAACATGATTCTTTGAGATACTAATTGCACTAGTATTATGACAATAAATAGGACATGGCCCATTTTATCTTACCTTGGAATCCTCCAAAGTTTATTTCATCCATATGACTTGAGTGTAATAAGAGGAAATTGATATATACTCATATTATATAGTTGATATAGACACTAAGGCTTGATTCTTGCTTAGACAAGACACCAACCATTCCCCCATAAAGAAGATCCCAACATCGGTACTCCACCTATCATCCACACATCCTACCCAATTTGCATTAGTATATGACTCCTAGGATACCATAAACCATACTCTATGGTGTCTTTGATATATCTCAATATCCTTTTGACTATTTTTAAGTGAGATTATCCAAGGTCATCTTGAAACCTTCTTATAATACCCACTACTTGTATGATATTAGGCCTAGTAGCAGTAGAGTATAAAAGACTTCCAATCATGGATCTATACAAAGTTTGATAAACTTTTGGTGAGTCATATAATTTACTTAACTTATATCCTATGATCAGTGAAGTACCCATTGGCTTACAATCCATCATGTCAAACTTACTTAAATTATCCTTTATGTATTTAGTTTGTGAAATGAATATCCCTACATTGAGTTGATTAATATGTAATCCTAAGAAGAAATATAGTTCTTCCAACATTGACATTTCAAATTCAATATTCATAGTATCTATAAATTCTCTACTCATCTTATCATTGTTAGATCCAAAAAATATGTCATCAACATATACAATAACTATCAATTGATGATTTCCTTTTGTCTTAATGTACAAATTACTATCAACTACCCCCCTTTTAAAACCTTGAATCAAAATATACTTATCTAACCTATCATACCAAGCTCTAAGAGCTTGTTTAAGACCATGCAGAACCTTATTCAGTTTACACACAAAATCTTTATTACTTGACATGAAGTATCCTTCAAGTAGCTCAATGTAGACTTAATATTCTAAGTTTCCATTCAAAAGTGTAGATTTCACTTCCATTTGATATACCTTAAAACCTTTGAAACATGCATATGCCAAGAAGAGTCTAATTGCTTCCATTCTTGGAAACAAGAGTAAAAGTCTCATCAAAATCTATTCCTTCAACCTGAGCATTTCCTTTACACACCAATATAGCCTTATTCCTTATGACGCATCCTTTTTCATTCATCTTTCTTTTTGAAAACCCACTTGGTACCTATCACATTTTAATCTTTTGGCCTAGGAACTAAGTCCCATATTTCATTCTTTTGTATTTTATCAATTTCATCATCCATTACATCATTCTAACTTTCATTTTTTCTAGCTTCCATAAATGTTTTCGGTTCAATCATGGTAACAAAGCTAAGTCTTGTTGATTTTGATTGATCAACCTTGTCCTTCTAGTCTTTAACCTTGCATCAAAATTTCCAATAACTTAAGAGATTGGATGATATTTCTAAATTCTTATAGATGAGGCTTTAGAATATTGTCTTTCTTATTCCTCTTCATATTCATCATCTATTTGAATGGATAATTCATCATTGTTTGTAATAGAATTTTAATTGAGTCACCTACCTATAATTTTGGATTCTTGACTCTACTTGTCTCATATACCCTTACATTTGAACTTTAAACAATAATTTTAAGTATCTTATTAAAACACATAGATAGTATTGATAGAAGAGTAACCTAAGAAGATGCCTTCATTAGATCTTGAATCAAATTTTCCAAGATTCTCTTCATCTCTTTTGATTAAGTACCTACTCCCAAACACTCTAAAATGTTTAACATTAGCTGCTCTATTCTTCCATAACTCATAAGGAGTTTAATCACCATTTAATTTGATTTGACATCTTTTTAGGATGTAAACTAAAGGTTTGGTTGCCTCTTCCCAATAGCCATTTGATAATTTTGCATCTTTAATCATGGTTCTACTCAAATTTATAATAGTCTTATTCTTCCTTTCAACAACACCATTCTATTGTGGTGTTATATTAGAAGAACATTGTGGTCTTATCACTTTTTATTACCAAAAACCATAGAACTTATGAGACCAAAACTCACCTCCTTTGTCTGATCTCACACACTTGATATTTAAACCTTTATCATTTTCCACAAGATCTTTGAATGCCATAAATTTTATAAAAGCTTCTAATTTTTATTAAGAAATAAAATACAAGTCATCATATTAAAATCATCAATGATAAGAATGAAGTAGATATTACCTTGAATATTATAAGTTCTCATAGGTCCACATATATTAGTGTGGATCAACTCCAATGGCTTGGTAGTGTAGAATTCCTTGGTTTTGTATATTTTATTGGTTTTCTTCCCATGAAGACATACCTTGCAAAGAGAATGAGGAATTGTATAAATCTTAGGCATATGCCTTACCAATTCCTTTGAACTTATTTTTACCATATTATCAAAATTTATATGTCCACACCTTCTATGTTAAAGCCATCTCTCTTCTAATTGACTCATGAAGCACTCCTTGGATTCATGGAATACATACATGTTGTTATCTATTTTATGAACATTTACAACTAATCTACTAAATTTTGCCTTTCTTACTTCACATACATCATCATGAAAAGTTAAAACTTTTCATTTCTTACACATTTATCTCACACTTAAAAGATTATGTTTTAAACATTCTACATATAAGACATTCTTAGTCCTAGTATGACCATTGTCCAAACTCATAGCACCTTTGCCTACTATGTTATAAGATTTTTTATCACCAAATATAACTATACCTGGGTTGGTCTTCTTGAGAGAGATAAACTTGATCTTGTCTCCTATCATATGATTTGATTAACCACTATCTATGAACCATATCTTGTTCTCATCTTCTTGAGTATTCAAGGTTGCTTGAACAAAGAATTACTCTTCCTCTAGTGAAATTCTTGGATTTTTCTTATTTTCTTCTTTATACTTAGTCTCCTTGAACCATTTGATGGTGTCAATGACTTTTATATCCTTTTTATAAAATGTTATTTTGTAGTTTTTAGATATATTACCTTGTTGGTTACAATTATAGCATATGAGATCCTTTTTAATCTCTAGAGAGAGATCACAATCCCTATATCTATGACCAAATTGATTGCATGAGAAGAAATACCCATTGAAGGAATTATTCATATTTAACCTCTTTTTTCTTGATCATTACTAATCCATGAATTTTTATTCTTGACGCTTTTAGTGGAGATGGAATCCTTTTTGTCCTTGAATAAGAACACATTTGAGTAAGTTATGACTTTGATTTATAATTTTTCCATCCTTTGATTGAAATCTTTATTAATAATGACCTATATATTCTTAACTGTTGCCTCTAAATCTTGCACTTGTGTCTTCAAACCATCCATGCTTGCATTCTCCTTGGATACTCAAGATTCTCATGCTTATTTTCTAGCTGTTCAACTTGTATATCATGATTACAACCTTTTCATACTCATCATTTATGGAAACATGTATCCTTTATCTAAATTATAAGAACTTGGATAGTCTCCTTATTTAACATATTTAACTTCTTTAGCTCTCATACTTGGACATGTATCCTTTATCTAAATTCTAAGAACTTGGATAGTCTCCTTATCCCTCTTAGCTTCTTTAACCATGCCATCTTTCATTTCACATTATTTCTCTTTAATATTACTAATTTTTCCTTCAAGACTTTTTACCATTGATCTAAACTCAAGATTTTCTTTCCTCAACCATTTATCCATATTTTTAACACTTAATATCTCCTTCAAATTATTATGCTTCCTCCAAAAGACCTCCTCTAATACCAATTTTTAGAGGTATAATCACTGAGAGGGGGGATGAATCAATGAGCCCAAATAATACAAATTTAGTTTCAATCCTTTCAAACTCTTAATAAATTATCCCAAGCATCGATGAATCATATACATCATTCATAACAATGAAAAAGAGAAATAATGTAGGATCAAACATATAACACATGTCATATGTGGTAAACCCTCTTGGGGGAGAAAACCCACTAGAACCTACAATTGGACTACTATTCTATAGTAACATGAACCAATTTAGACCATTTTCAACTAATCAAGGAACTACCATCCCTTATTTTAATGAGACTATAATCCCATAAGGAGCTACTATACTTATCTAGTTGATCTATCATAATAACTAGACCTTTAACAAGTTTCACATTATAAGGAGGTTACAACCCCATAGATGTTGAGAAACCAAAACAACACCTATGAACACAAAATCTCATAAACATTTATTTCTTGTCAATTTGATGAAGATACAAATTATATCATCTCTCTTTAACTCTACACACTCAAAGGCATCCAAAACATCTTTTTGGATCACCCTCGACCTCTTCACTCATCCTCAACCTAAAATATAACTTATTATGACATCAAAGAGATGACCCATAGGTCATAAACATAGTCCTCAATCTGATATACTCATCAACTCATCTACTATGCACTCTACCACTCCTTCACTCCATAACTCTCACATGCACACACTTATAAGTCTTCCACAAGTTTATAAACCATCTCATTTAGTTTCACTATATATAGAGAATTAATTAATTATCAAGTTAAAAATATTTATTTTTTGTCAAAAATTCATTCCTTCACCCCTAAGGCATCTAACATGGGTCACACTTAAGCACAACACACTTTTAAATAAGCCTAAGTCACCTTTTAGGTCTTATGAAAACCTATTCACCTCTTTGGACCTTATCTAAGAAAACTAAGAACATACAACCACTTCCAAATGCATGGAACCATTCCAAATGAAATATTTGACATTCTAAAATCACCATTGTCACCAAAACACTCTTATTCTAAATCATAATTCGCTCAAACAACTTTTTGTGCACATAGTCACCAGTAATGAACATATAGTCACCTTATAAGCCTTTGTTCATAGTGCTTATGAATTGGTTAAACCTAAAAAACTCATACATATTTTCCTCATGGATTATAAATCACTCCCAAATATCTATTTCATTGTGAGATATTAAAACAAGTTCGAACAATCTTCTCAGGTCACTTACAGAACACACATAAAAACATAGTCAAATTTTAACCTTCATAAATTTAATTGTACATATTTTCAAATATTAAAATATATATTTTACTTGGAATTATCTAAAAATTATCTTTTTACACCATGATCAAATTATACATAGATTGAATGATATAGCCTAAAAACTAGACACTGGTTTTTCCTTTATTAAATTCAAATATTTTAATTCAAATGATTACAGTTAAATTTTAATCACTTAAAACACATCTCATTTCCTCAAAAATTAGATAAATCATATACCATTGATATGTTTTGAACTTTAACTAATAGTGTGTCAATTCCCAAATGTCAAACTTTGAATAGTTGACCTCATCTCATGCAATCTTGTAATATTGACCACATATGCACCGTTAATCTCTTCAATATTGTCTATGATTTAACAATGCTACACAATTTTCACTTAGACCTATTGAATTTAATACACACCATTAATATAAATTAGTAATAATACCCACTCAATTTTTATTCTTATAAGAATATTGATCATTATCTCTACTCAATATTAAATATCAAACACTTGGAACCATCTCATTGCATCCTAACATCTTGGAATAAACACACTCCATCGATCCTTTTATAAGTATTTTTATATTTAACTCCATTAACCAATAAAAACATTGACCCATTTGACTTATTTTTCACCACGTGTGTGTGTGTGTGTGTGTGTGTGTGTGTGTGTGTGTGTGAATTCCCATGAACCATTGGATTTTAATTTGGTCCTGATCTTTAACTTTGTGCAAAATATACTATGGGGACCATTACTATCCACTTGGAAGGCCAACTTTGGACCTCAATAACTTTTGTTGTGCATAAAAGCATGATCTAAAATTTGTACCATATGATCTCCTCACATAGGAGAATATAAAAATATATAAAATTGATCCATAAACCTTTAGGTTTGTGAGATATAATTCCATTAATATGCTCACTCATATTTTTCTACCATAGAACCAAATATGTCAAGAACTTATTAGAAGGCCAGATTTGCACACGCATATATTTTGATGTGCTTCATCGAATGACCTAAAATTAGATAATGTCAACTAGGTACAAAAATAAAAAAACAAGTATGATCAAATTCTCCTAAAACTACCATACATATGCAAAATATGACTATATCAATATTCTTACTTGCGTCTTCTTGCCACATTGCAAATTTGGCTAAGTATGGGAAAACATTGTAAAACTACTTGGGAGCCTAATTTTGCACTAACATATCTTATGTTTTGATTCATCGCATAACCTAAAATTTATCACATAGTAACTAGGCACAAATGTGATCATAACCATATGACCAAATCCCCTTGAATCATCCACACATGTCAATGGTGATGTCAACAAACTACTGACTTAGATTTTCTACCACTAGACCCAAAGTGTCTAGATGGAAATAATGATCAACCAGATGGAATATACTCATACACACAAGCACTCAAATCATTATTGACTTATAATATGACCCCTTTCACATTCTAAAATCATCATACTTATCTCTAGACATGTATAACCATTCCAAAACTTAAGATTAGCCAATCCTCCTTCAAGTATACTAGGAAAATCATACTACACACTTTGTCATTATCCCTTAAACTATCAATACACTTCATCCACTCACTTGGACACCTCCATGACATCACCATGACATTATTGATAAATTTCCAACACATTTTGATTAGGTTTTGTAGGCTTCATCCCAATAACTAGTATTTGGAGCCATTTAAACATCTTATATCCATGGTTTATTTGCAATTTTGAGAGCTCAAACTTGTTCTCATATTCCTCCACATGTGTATCTACCTTCATCCTCTTAGAATAATTAGGTATATTAGAATTTTAAATCCAACTTATCATATTAATAACATGTTGCTTAGATGTACTCTCTTTTATGATTTGTTTCCTTGCAAGCTTCTTCTTGTGTACATGATTAAAATTAAAATGTGAACTTACATTTACCTCCTCAATCATTTTTTGGATAGTCATGATTCTTTACAAAATTTAATTATTTGTAATCATCTATTTTTTATATGTTTTCTTTCTTTCTTCTACAACTTCCTCTACGGCATCATAAAATTATAGTTCATCTTCCATTTATTCACTTTGTTGTTGAATGACATTGTCATTATATTATTCTTCATGATCTATCACAATATCTCTCATTAATTAGTTATTTTACTTCATGGGTACTTCACTTGACCCTTTTCGTGCTAACTTAAAATTCTTATTCTTGATATCTTTCATGTTATTCTTCATACCAACATACACAAACTTAAACACAAAATTAGAGCATAAAACAAGAGACCAAAATGTCTCCATGATTTCCTCCTTCATGGACACTCTCTTCTTACTTTTAATCTTTTTATCAAGTTATTATTTTAGCACTTATTTTTTTATCTTTATTTACATTCTCCAAAATGATAACTCTCTTCACCATTTCTACTTTAGGTTGATCATTTGGAAACTATCTCTTTTGTAAGCCTCTATGGTCACCTCCCTTTTTATTATCTTTTCTCAAGGTAATAATCATTTGCCTCTCCATGATTATCCTTATATGCCACTTGACCTTCCTTTTCAAGGTCCATCCAAGCCATTGAATTTGTTTTGGATTTGATTCACCATGAGCACTATTCTCTCCATGCTTTGTCCTAACTCATTTCTTATCTCTTCTATATTTTTTATACTTTTATCTCTTTCCTCTTTAGATATTATTTGACCTTATTTTATTTGTAGTATTTTATCCCAATCAAGTCCTACATCTTCTCTTCACTGGATCTTACCTCACTTTGCTCCTTTCTCACTGTCTTATTTAGGCTTCTTTTATGTTTACCTAGTTTGAATTCTTTCACCTTGGAGTTATAGGGCCACTTATTCTCTTTTACAAGCCTCAATGGGCTTACCTGAACTTGATGTGAATTTCAAGGCTTTTTTAAACTTTACACATTCTTTATATAACATAATCTTGAATGAGAGAGAAATATCAAACCAAATTTAGTAAGTTAGGTACCTTTTCTTGCTTTAAAATTGTTCATGTTCTTTTCCATTAGAATATTGAGGCTTTGATACCACTTGATTTAGTGCCTAACCTTTCAACCTTTATATTCATATCCTTGGATCTGATCTCTTGATTTATATCCTTCTTTTTATCTCATATCTCTGATCATTCTTCTGGTACTTGCTTGTTTCTTGACCCTCCTTAGATCAAACTTTCTCTTGAGAACACTAGATTTTAAGCCTCTCTTTAAAACATATACATATTATCTTTTATAAATAAAATTCATCATCTCTCTCTTCACATATTATCACTATTATCATCATTTCATACACCTCTTACATCAACACACTTTCCCTTATTTTTTGAGGTTTTTCAAACTCACATTGTTTTATAGGCCAAAATGCCTCATCCATGATTCAAGGTTTTTGAACTCCACTATTATGGTTTTCATGGTTATTAATCTACCTAATTTAACCCCATCCATACCAAATATAATAATATAATCTATAAACTAAAACTCTCCTTCTAAGCCACACCTTCTTCTTTAATGACTCTTTTCCTAGTAGCCATAATTTCATGCAAAAATCCTTGGTTTGAACAAAATACTAAGGTTTATAATAAAATAAAACCAATTTTAGATGCCAATTAATATATTATAGATTAAAAATATGTTTCATTATCCAAATCACAAGATAAACCTCCTAACTCAACCCCTTTCTTTTCTATTAGGTCTATTTTAGGCCTATTTCAATCCTCAATTTAAAATATCATATTGTACTATCATGAATCATCTTGAAACAACTTGAATATGTTATATATTTTTGAATAACCTTTTATTACAAACTTACATCAAATTTTTATGATTTAAACTTAAGTTAGGATAAATTCAAGATTCCAAAACCCAAGGTATAGTTGTATAGGATTGTGCAAGGCTAAGAAGGAAACAAATGAGTTTAAATGAGTAATAAACACTTTAAAAATCTAATAAAAACATAAAAAATTTCTACCCCAACCTCCTTAAACTCTCCCAATAGAAATTTTTCAATGATTAATCCTCAAAATACTTCAATCAACCATTTTATAGAATTATATGTCCTCAAATATGGATTGTGATAGTCTAAGTATTATTTTTTCACTTGAATTGGTTTTTGGGATTATAAAGAGACTATATTAACCAAGGAGACATTATATATTACTATTATTAACAAAAACTAGTCCAATAAACAAATAATCAATCATTTCATCTACCTTTCTACTTGATCTTGTTGACTATGTGTGGGGGCAGAGTTCTTACATAGACTGTATTATGGTTTATTAACTTCTTATTATATATTTGAAATTATACATTGATCATTATATTATTTAATAATTCCTTATTATCATTTAGACTCTAAACAAATCAATAATCCCTCTAAACTATCATTATAAACACATTTTACTTCATATTCCTAATACTTTATCTGACTGTAATCTCACGGTATTCAATACCACCCTATAACTTAGATACTCTTCAAATACCTCAAAATTTTATTCAAAAATATAATTTAATTTCATACATCAACATAAAATTATCAAGATATTCATAATATAAAATCACACATCTATTATTGATTTCAATGCATTTAAAACAGTCTTGTACAAAATCTTCTTAGAAAAGACAGAGTTTCTTCAAAATTTGATATTTTTATTAATTTTTGTAGACTATCTACCTTTATTACTCATATATTTATACCACAATACTTCCATTATAATACTCTCATTGCATATCAACCTCCTATTATATCAAATAAAGCAAGAAAACCCATTTACAAGGCCAACCCACATAGGGTGGTGGTTATAAAAACCCATTTTCTTGGCTTAATTTTCTCTTGATGATGAATGTAATGTTATGAAACACTTTAAAACACTTATAAGATCAAATAATATCCACTAAAACCTTTAACAACCTTGAAATTTACTACAAAACTCCAAAATACCTCCTAAATCATGGTTCATAATTCAAATTTTCAAAATAAGCATTTTGGTAGGAAAACTTATAGGAGTGAATAACACACCAATATAAGACTTTAAATGACACATATGGGTCCTTAAAATACCCTAAGACCTATCACAAACCAAAAATTGTTAAAATGGAATCTTAGACATACTAAGACCTAATATCACCCTAGATGCTCTGCATCATACTCCCCTAGAGGGGAAATTTTAAGCTCCTACTCAAACTCTCTTTTCTCCCTTATTCATCACTTTATAACTCTTCATCTAATAGTATTCTAAATTCCTCTAGTTGTTTCTCCTATTTTCTCTCCTCAATTTCTCCTTGTCTTTCCTTTCTTTGTATCTTTTCTAACTCACATTCTACCTCAATATAGTATATAAGTCTTTATAATTATTTGTATTCTTCATCATCTAATCCTTATTAATCTAATTAAAATTTATTATACTCTTCCTTCTTATCCTAATATTCTTTAAAAATATTATTTTTAGTCATCTCTCTTGGTTTTGATTGATGACTACTTCCTTTTACACTTGGCTTAGCTTTCTTGTCTTCTTGATTGCTACTTGGGTTGGTTCATAAACTGAGTTTTTTCTCTCCTTAATTTCTTGTTGTATATTTTATGTTATTATTTTATTGGATCACAATTGGACTGATATTATCCACCTTCAAACCTATTTTTAGCTTCAAATGATTCTCTTTATGAAGGATATGACTACCCTTCACTTTGACTTGTTATATTATGAGCTCATGAATCACATATTCCTCTTTCTTCATATACTTATACAGTTATTTTTTTTTAACATCCATACCTACATAAATCACAACTTTGGTACATGTTAAATTATAATAATGAGACTTATAAGTCCTTTCATGGCTTTCATTATCTACTTAACCTCCTCTTACTTCAAGGATATCATGACCCTTGTCATATGATCTCTTTTTCACCTCCATGACTCTCTCATGCTCTCTTTTTTCCACCTCATAGTATTATTCATTAAGTATTTAATGGAAATTAAATTCTTCCACTTCATCATCAAGGCATTAGATTTGTTCAACATCAATAAACCTCACATTCTGATCTACACTAGTAATTGATGTAAATAATTCTTTTGGATAATTAAATAGTTATAACATCATTGCCTCTTATCTCAATGAGACATCATCCATATATTCACTTTATTAATCATATTTAGGGACTATTTTTCCTATTTATTCTTTTTTTTTCCTTTAAACCTGATATGCAACTCATCAATTGTGTAGACTAATTGTACACTTCTAACATCACTGAATTCTTCTTCTAGATTTTGTTCTACATTAACATACTGATCCATCATCTCCTCTCTTCTTGAGAGGTCTTCATAAGCTTCATCAAATATGTAAGTATCCTATTGTTCAATTATCTTCTCTCCCATTTTCATTACCTCATCAAAATATTCATCTTCATAACTCCATTTATATGTTTTTCCTTACTACATATTAGTGATTTCAAGTAAAATCTTCCATGCCTCATCTTCTCTTGAAAATATCTCATTAAATGAATTTATGCTATCATAATCACTAACATCACAACCAATTTTTCTTATATTTTATTTTCCTTGTGCTTTATTGAATCATATCTTCATCATCATAGATTACAACATCATTATGTTCTAACTATTTATTGCCTTTAGCTACCCAAACCTTATTTGTCTTGTATTTTGAATACTTTGGACTTCATTTATTTGCTTATATATAATGAATTATTCTTCACTCATTTATGTTATGATCTTCATAAAATTTGAATCTTTCCTTTTTATTTGAGTCTTGTATATGTCCTCTATTATCTCTTATCATAGACAAAAAATTTATATGGATTTGTAAGCTTCATCTCAACAATTGGTCTTTGGAGCCATTTGGACATCTTACATCCATGGTATATTTCCAATTTTGAGAGATAAATTTTTTTTATTCTCTTCTTACACATTTGTATCTACATTCATTCTCTTTGAATCATTAGTTATATTAGTGTTTGATATCCAACTTATCCTCTCAATAACCTGATGTTTGGATGCACTCTCATATAAGGTTTGGTTCTTAGTGATATTCTTATTGTATACATGATTAGATTCAAAATTTAAACTTATATTTATCTCCTAAAAAAAAATTTAGATAGTCATGATTGTTTCCAAATCTTAATTATTTTCAATCACCTTTTTTTGATATGCTTTCTTTCCTTCTTATGAAACTTTCTCTAAAGCATCATGGAATTCTACTTCATCCTCAATTTCTTCACTTGATTACTAAATTTCATTTTCATTATATTATTTTTCATGAGGTATCACAATATTTCACATTTTTTCTTTATTTTCCTTCATGGGTACTTCACTTGACCCATTTATTACTAACTTCAAAGTCTTATTCTTGAGCTCTTTCATATTATTATTCATACTTGAATACACAAACTTAAACATAAAATTAGAGTGTAAAACAAGAGACCAAAATGTCTCCATTATTTACTCATTCATGGACACTTTATTATTCCTTTAAATCTCTTTATTAAGTGTTTCTTTCAACACTTATTTCTTATCTTTATTTGCATTCCCCATAATGATAACTCTCTTCACCATTTCTACTTTAGGTTTCTCACTTGGAAACTATCTCTTTTGTAAGATTATATGGTCACCTCCATTTTTATTATATTTTCTTAAGGTAATCATCCTTTTCCTCTCCATGAGTATCTTATAGGACACTTGAACTTCCTTTTCAAGGTCTAACCAAGCCATTGGATTTCTTATTTTTGCATGAACTTCACCATGAGCACTATTATCTCCATGATTTATCCTAACTCATTTATTATCTCTTATATATATATTTTACCTTTATCTCTTTCCTCTTTGGATATTATTTGACCTTATTTTATATGTATTATTTTATCCCAACCAAGTCCTACATCTTCTCTTCCTTGGAGCTTACCTCACCTTGCTCCTTTCTCCCTTTTTTATCTAGTCTTCTTTTATTTTTGCCTAAAATTAAGTATTTTACCTTTGACTTATAGTGTCACTTATTATCTTGTACAAGCCTTAATGGGCTTACCTACACTTTATGTGACTTACAAGTCTATTCTAAACTTTACACATTCTTTATAAAACATAATATTGAATGAGAGACAAAATATAAAACCAAATTTAGAAAATTAGGTACCTTCTCTTACATGAAAGTTGTTCATTAATTATCAATTACAATATTGAGGTTATGATACCACTTGATTTAATTCCTAATCCTAAAACCTTCTTATTCATAACCTTGGCTCTAATCTCTTGATTTATATCTTTCATCTTATCTCTAATCTCTAATCCTTTTTTTGGTAATTATTTGACTTACTCTATTTTATAAATATAATTAATCATCTCTCTCTTTTCATATTATATTTATTAGCATCATTTTATTAACCTCTTAAATAAACACACTTTCCCTTTTTTCTTGATCTTTTTCAAACTCACACTACTTTATAGGCCTAAAGGCTTCATCCATGATTTAAGGGTGTTGAAATCCACTATTTTGGTTTTCATGGTCATTAATCTACATATTTTAACCCCCATATATACTCAATACAATAATATAATCTACAAACTATAAATATCCTTCTAAGCCACACTTTGTTCTTTAATGACTCTTTTCCTATTAACCCTATTTTCACACAAATATCCTTGGTTTGAAAAAAATAATAAGGTTAATAATTAAATAAAACTAGTTTGAGATAATAATTAACCTCTTATAGTTTCCCAAGAATTTTCATTACCCAAATCAAAAGATAAGCCTCCTAACTCAATCACTTTCTTCTTTATTAGGTCTCTTTTAGGCCTATTTCAATACTCAATTAAGAATACCATACTATACAGTCATGGATCATCCTAAAAAAATTGAATCTATTATATATTTTTGAATAACCTATGATTACAAAGTTCCATAAAATTCCTAGTGTTTAAACTTAGGTTAGGATAAATTCAAGATTCCAAAACCCTGGGTCTAGTTGTCTAGCCCTGTGTAAGGCCAAGAGGGAACAAAATGAGTTTAAATTAGTAATAAAAACTTAAAAAATATATCAATACTTGGAAAATTTATGAACCTACTTCCTTAATATCTCCAAATATACATTTTTCGTTGATAAATCCTCAAAAGACATCAATCAACCATTTTATAGAATTATGTGTCTTCAAATATGGACTGTGTGACAGTTTAAGTATTATTTTTTACACTTAAATTGGTTTTTGGGATTAAAAATATAATATATTCACCAATGATACATTATATATTAATATGATGATCCAAATCCAATCCAAGAAACAAATAATCAATCATTCTATCTACCTTTCTACTTGATCATGTTGACTATGTGTGGGGGCAAAGTTCTTGCATAGGATGTATTATGGTTTATTAACTTATTATTATATATTTTAACTTCCACCTTTATAATTATATTATTTAATAATTCCTTATTATTATTTATACTCTGAACAAGTAAATAATCCCTTTAAACTATCATCACAAACACATTTTACTTCATATTCCTAATACTTTGTGACTGTAATCTCATAGTCTTTAATACAACTATTAAGCTTATATACTCTTAAAATACCTCAAAAATTCCTTAAAATAATATAATACCTCAAATAAATCAACATACAATACTCATTATATTCATAATATAAAATCACACATTTGTTATTGATTTTAATGCATCTAAAATAGTCTTGTACATAATCTTCTTGGAAAAGGCAAAGTTTATTCAAAATTTTATATTGTATTAATTTTTATGGAATATATACCTTTATTCCTCACATATTTTTTAAAACACTACCATAATTATAAAACTCTCTGTGTGTATCAACCTCCTATTATATCAAATAAAAAAAGAAACTCCCTTTACAAGGCTAACCCATGTAGGGTGGTTATTACAAAAACCCATTTTATTGGATTAATTTGCTATTTAACATGAATGGTACATTATGACACACTTAAAACACTTATAAAATTAAGTAGGATCCATTAAAACCTTTATCAACCTTGACATTTCTTAAAATAATCTAAAATAGCTCTTAAATCATGGTTTAAAGTTCAAATTTTCAAAAGAATTATTTTGGTAGGGAAACATATAGGAGCTAATAACACACTAATATAAGAATTTAAATGACACATATGGGTCCCTCACAAACCCTTAGACCTATCGTAAACTAAAAATTGTCAAAAATGGACTCGTAAACATACTAACACCTAATATCACCTTTGATGGTCTGCATCACTAACTAATAATCGTAGAATGAACTGACCACCTTGAAAGAAATGAAGATTATGCACCATACTTACTGTCATTTATAACTTATTTTTTATGCTGAATTTTTGGATTTGTATTCTTATATATAGTCACACATGTATTGCTTGTGTTTTATGAAATTGATTATTCAATGATTTTTGTGAAGTATGTATTACATGTTCATATATTTTATTTGAAGATTTATATTTTTGATTTGGTACCCATGCTTATGTAAATAAACATGTTAATTTATAAACTTGTATTGTCCATATTCACTATTTCATTCATTTTTTGTAACAATTGTTTCCCCAAAATTATGTTTCCTCATGGAATAGTATGTTATACAATCAACATTCTATTTACTATCTTAAGTCCCAAAGTGATCAATAAAATAATATGTCCCATATCATGCCCATGTATATATTGAAAATATTAATCACTATATCTGACACTTTTAATAATTATTATTGTATGTATTATTTTATTGTATATTATCTACAATAATATCTTCTTTATATTTATTGTTTTAGATTATGGTAAAAGCAGGTTTTAAAGGGACCCCAAAACCCTTTAACAAAATCAAAAAAGATAAAGCATTAACAGCCACCAGGACAAGCAGTCCTAAAACCTACTAAAGAGCAGCATCAAAATCAGCTTTTACAGGGACAACATCAATATCCAATTTACGAGTGCTATTCTGCCCCCTAATTTTCTAAATAACAATCATTGTATCTATTTTTTAGGGGTAAAATCCAGAATAGTTGCCTGCCTACCATCAACAATATTATGCATACTTTCTAACTCTCTAGTTTTCTTAGTAGATCTTCTTCCAGTTTTGTCCGGGGAACCAACATCTGGTTTCACCTTAGAATTTTGTTCAATTCTTTTTTGCTGATCTATTTTGCTGCTTCTAGTTTCTACCCCCTTAGTATTGATCTTTTTTTCAACCCTTTTTCTTTGGTTTAGTTTATGCTTTAAATTTTCTCCATTATCTTTCACAACTTGTAGGGAAGGAGGCTCATCCATAGGAACATCATTATCAGCCTGAATTAACACCTGGATCTCCCTGGACTGAGAAAAAAGAAGATCTCCCTCCTCTAATTTATTTCCATCTTCAGCCAAGAATTCACCTTCCTCTAGAACAATTTTATCATCTACATCTCTCCATCGATCTTCTATCCTTTAATATAAAATGATTTGTTTTGATATATCTATCGGATCATCTATTCTTTTTTTAGATATTATGGTATCTGATTGCAAACCATATCCTTCTTTCTCATAGTTTACTTTCTCAAAAGAACACTCTTTATCCACCTCAGCATGTGGAGCATTAGAATCTTCAAAAGAAGGCTCTTTATCTGCCTCAGCATGTATAGCTTTAGAATCTTCATTATTTTTCTGTTCTTGGCAATGATCTTCTTTGGGTTTCCAGACTTTCTTTTGTTGGACCTTAGTTTGTTTCCCATCCAAAACACTACTAGGATAATTTTTTCTTTTGGAGGGACAATTTTTAACTAGATGCCCCTATTCTTACAAGCATAGCAAGATTTGGAAAAATCTTCAAAAAAAAAATCTTGAGTTTTTTTACCAAGCTTGGATATTAGTTCCACCTTTTATGGGAGATGATTCAGGTCTGCCACTTTAACATAAAGTCTAGCACTTTGAAGTTTGGTTCTAGAAGCTGTTTCATTATCCAATGTCACTAGTTCACCAAAAGAACTGGCAATACCTTTAAAAATGTCCTCATGCCAAAATTATAAAGGGAAACCAGGAAGTCTAACCCAAATGGGAGTAGTTAAGAAAAAAGAATCTGAGAAATCCATGTTAGGCTCCCATTTTTTAATAGTGAGAGAGCATTTACCAAAAGACCATGGTCCTCCAC
Organism: Torreya grandis; assembly: GCA_037957365.1. Classification (NCBI taxonomy): domain Eukaryota; kingdom Viridiplantae; phylum Streptophyta; class Pinopsida; order Cupressales; family Taxaceae; genus Torreya; species Torreya grandis. Next base: position 4,636,428 of record JARHVA010000423.1, on the reverse strand, counting down.
AAATAACCATATTCATATCTTCCTTACAGTTGAAGATGAACAAGAAGAAACCATTCAACATTGGTGCAATATCTATCTCTCCTTGAATAATCCATTTCATTTTAACCATTTTTCTAAGAGATTTTAGATCTGGTCTTGCTCCTAAAAATTTGCCCACTAGGGTGAAATCCATAGAGGACACAGAAAAATCAACTAAAGGATCTGGAATAAAAATTTGAAAGTTACATGCTTGAGAAGGAAATAATGGTCATTCAATCTCTCATTAACAATAAATATCCCATGGTATTCATAGAATGAAATTTAGGAGAAAATGAATAAGTTTTTGTTGTCTTGTTATCCATTTTCACAAATATAATAACCTAGTTATCCATAATTCTTTTAATATTTTCTTGTAATGCATAATAACCATTATCTTAGTGTTCATGAATACCATGATAAGTGAAAAATGGTTTGTATTTTAATTTCTCAATATGATGAGGAGGATTATAGAAATTAGGAGGGAGATATATTAACTTATTATCTAACAATGTTTATAGAATGCCATGTGGTCAATCCCTAAAACTATTAATTTTAATTGGTTACATATTTTTGAGAGTATATTTATTCATAGTAGGTGGTTCTTTGTAAACTATTTTTTTCATTTTATTGAGGACCTTAACTTGATCTTACTTGATTATAATTATTTCCATTGATTCATCCTTATTATGAGATAATGTAATTAGACTCTTTTGTTTTGAAGAGGATAATTTTGGTTCCAACCTCTTATTATTAGCTTATTTTTTGGGTGAAGATGATCTTGAATTATTTTCATTAATATCCTTATGTTTTGTAAAATTAATATCACATGTATATTTTAACACATCCATATGTAATTTATAAAAATAAGTATAAAGTATATGTATGGCTCTTTCTTTGAGATGAGATAAAATAATGATATTAAATATGAACTTATTTTCTAAATTTGAGGGTTAATAAGCTTAAGACTATAAAGTAGTCTCAAATTTTAAAATGTAATCTTCAATAATATCATCATGGCCTATTTAAAAGGTTTTATATTTTACAATGTGAATTTAGGAACTTTGTTTATGATAATATGATATGAACACATCTTATAATTTATTGAAATTGGGTAAGGAGCCACTAGGTAAACTATAAAACCAATCTAAGGCATCTTTTATTAGGATTCCATTAAAAGTATCCATCATTTCCCCATTACATTAAAAAGTGGACATTGAATTAAATGGACATAGGGATATCCATGATCATCAAAAAATGAGAGTATAGGCATAAAAAAATACTTTGGTTATAGATATTTACATATATCTCATGTAAGTTATTATCCTAAAATAACATTATCTTTAATATCAACATAGCATGATCTTGCTTACAAAGTGAGACCAAGTAATTATATTTTGAGGTAACAATTAGAATGCATCATAGACATAATATGAATAGTATGTATATTAATGGTTTGTAAAGGCTCACTCAGGGAGTCATGGCTAATATTATTGCTTGGCTTGGGATTGTATTGTGGGATAATGATGTAGGAGCATCACCTTTTTGCTCAATTTTGGTTTATTATATTTATGTTTTGAGTAATTATGGGTATTATAAGGTTTATAAGACACTTAGGATTAATTTATAGGTCCTAGGTAATCATAAAATTTGAATTTGAGTCCTTTAGGCATTTTCCCACCAAAATGCCAAATTTAATTTTTTTAATTTATTACTATAGTTATGAGGTATTAAGCAGGTTTTGATAGGTTTAAAAGTTATATATTTGTTTGTTTAGGTGTATAATAGGTTTTAATATGTTTTATAGTAATTTTACACCCTTGTGGTCTTCTATGTTATGTTTAAAATTTTGTAATGTTCATAAATGCATCTTATTCATGTTTAAGCCTACATTGGAGGTAATCAAGAAATAGTTAGAGTGTTTTTAGGGACTTAAATTTAATTTATAGTTTATAATGTGTATTTATATAAGTTATATGAATAATATTATCTCCAAAAATTTGAGAAAAGATTAAAAAATGCATGAAAGGAGTGATTTTCTAAAATATTATGTATGACTATTTCGAGATCAATTATATTTATGAATGAAAGAAGAATTTAAGAATTATTGTGAAGTCATATGAGAATATTGGTAAGATTTAATACCTATATTTATTTATTTATTGGTGTTTTTTGTATTGGATTATTTATCTACAAATTTGATAAAGAAACAATCTAGTCTTTAGGAATTCTAAGTTTTTACACAATCAAAGTTCCTAAGATAGAGAAAAGGTTTATTGATTGAATTCAAGTAGTTTTTTGGTTTCAATGGTGTTAAAAAAAATTTTATAGGTGTATTTAACTTATATGAATACTAAAAAATATTGGATAAGGATAAAAGAGTTATCTAACATCAAATTTTACATCATAGTCATGTACCCTATTTTTATAGTGAATAGACAAGTATCAAGAGGTGTGGAAGGATTATTTTGTCTAAGCCAGGAAGTTTAGTGATTAAAAGGTTTTTATAAGGGAATAATAAGTTAAATGAAACTTTTTAGAGTCATCTAAATCTATTTTGAATACCTAAACTCATTTAAAGCTCAAACTTTGTTTACAAAGTATAGAACCCTATTTTCATTATGAATAGTCAAGGTGGAAATTGTAATTTATTAGTGTATTTAGGATTAAACTAGGTTTTATTTAAATTATAAAAGTTTTTAGGGTGGTAAAGACCCTATAAAAGAGTTTTTATCTCATGAAAAACACTTTTGATCTTGAAAACCACATTATGTTACCTCTCAGCCTGTTTAAGAACCTAGCTTAGGGTATTTGACCATTTTATGGTTTAGGAATTTAGACGTTGTTTTAGAGCTTCAAAATTAGCATGTATCTTGATGTTATTTTATTAAATGTGAATATAATTGTTATTGGGTTTGTGGCAAGTGTGAATTATTTATGATTTTAATCTTAGTTTTAAATACCAAGAGATCTAATTGAGGCCTAGTTTGGATAAGGTCATGTAAAGTTAATATACCTCCATTAAAAATTATGAAATAAATATTTATAGAAGGATGAATTCCCTTAATGGGTATCTGAATTTTTTTTTTCAAAACCATTGTATACATGTCAAACTACCTGTAAAGGTGATCTAGGAGGGCTATAAGGAGAAGACCTAATTTGAGATAGGTCTAGTGAAGTAAGTGGACATTATTTAATAAATAAGACTTAAAAATTATAGATAAGTTGAAAGGGGTTAATGGGTTCCTATAAATATTATTGGTTTTTATAGATCCTCTGTAAAACTTTCAAACCATCTAGATTTGTCCTTTGGAAGAGCCATAAGAGATAGTCCTAATTGAATAAATTTGTAATTAGATGTATTTGGCTCTCTCCCTCTACATCAAAATATTATTAGAGAAGGTTGTATACCTTAATTAAGACTCAAATAAGGTGATACTCTTTGAGGTAATAGTGAAATTGATTATTTATTAGTCAATTTGATTGCTAAGTCAAAATACCACCTAGGAAGAATGCAAGAGGAGGTGGAAGAGTAGACATTCAGATGAAAGATGTAATCTTGGAAGATTTTGAGGCTAAGCTTTGATGTAATTTTGATAATAGTAGATTCCAATCAAATAAGAGGAGTGGTAACAGGAGATAGTAGTGATAGAGAAGAAGAGCCACAAGCACTAGAAGAAGAAGAAAATGATGAAGAGCATAAAGATGAAGGAATTGATAAATTGATAAAGGTAGTGATGAAATAGGGATTAAAACCAAATATTTAACTTCCTAATTATACAGGAAGATTGGATGGTGAAGATTTGATTGATTGGATCACATAACTAGATAAATATTTTGATTATGAAAATGTACCTGAGGAGAATAAAGTGAAGTTTTCTTGCATCAAATTGAAAGGACATGAAACCTTTAATCAGATTATGTACAAAATGAGAGGAGAAATAAAGTTAAGACAAAGATTAAATATTGGGACATGATGGTAAATAAACTAAAAACAATATTTATGCCTAATGATTATCAAACTAACTTATTAAAAAATTATAAAATGTGAACCAAAAGGAAAAGACTGTCAAGGAGTATATTGAGGAGTTCTATAGGTTGACCATTAGATCAGGTCATGTGGAAGAATATGTGGAGAATATTTTAAGGTATATAAATGGGTTAGGGTATAATTTTTAGGATGAACTTAGTTTGTTGAGTCTAATAACACTTGAAGAGTGTTACTAGTATGCTTTGAAATCATAAGATAAATTAAATAGAAGATAAAACTAGCACTCAAGGGGTAGAATTAAACCTCTTAGAGGTAAATGAGATTATGAAAAAATAAGTTATATACCAATATATGAAGGATAAATTATTTCACAAATACAATATCATTCATTCAATCCAAGAGGTGTATCCAGAGGAAGGATACCATACTTTAGATGAAGATACACACCAAGAGGAAGAGACATCAATGATTCATAGGTAAGTGTTTATAATAAGTTTATTGATCACAAGTTTTTGGAGTGTCTAGAGGGCTCTCAAGCTAGTGGTTTTCAAACTAAAAATATAAACCAAGTGTTACAAGTAGAGGATGAGAGTGTGGGGTATCAATATCACATAGACTAGACAAAAATTGGTGAGCCTTTGCTAATGAGGAGAGTGCTCATCAAGCCACCTAAGGAGAAGGATCATGCCCAAAGAAAAAAATTATTCAATAAATCATGAAAAATTCAAGGTAAGTGTTGTAAAATGGTGATTGATTTAGGTAGTATAGATAATCTAGTGGCCATTGATATGGTAGAAATTCTTGGTTAAAAAATGTTTCCACATTTAAATGTATATAAGGTCTCATGGATGAAAAAGTGGCAACAAGTTCTTGTTAATGAACAATTTTGTGTGACTTTTTAGATTGGAAAAAATCAATATAAGGTCCTATGTGACATCATACTAATGGATGTGTGCCATGTTCTCTTAGGGAGAACTTGGTAGTATGATATGAGAGCCATTCATAATGGAGAAAGAAATACATATACCTTTGAAAAAGAAGGACATAAACACACACTTATACCATTGAATGAAGAAGATGTAATAATAAAATGAGGTTATAAGGTGTTTTTGATAGGTAAGAAAGAGTTAATGCATCCAGATAAGGAATATTAGGTAATTATTATGTCATTTACTTAGTAAAAGATAGATGTTGATGATTATGAAGAATCTAATTTATATATAGGAATTTAATTTTTTTCAAATGAACATATGAAAGAATATTTTGTGGTGTTGTCTAGAAATTTGTCTTGTAGAATAAGTATGCATTATCTTTAAGGGTTTATTGAGGGAGTTAGTATGTTAAATAACATTAAGGATGGAAATACATGCAACTAATTTTCAAATGAACAACAAATATAATAAGAGGATGAAGTTATCTTGAAAGGTAACAACAAATATGTTAAGTTTGGAGAGTAAAATAATTAAGAGAATGAATGCTACAATAGGTTCATAATGAGGGATGAAGAGTATAGGGAATAATGAAGAGGGATTGAACCAAGTTAAGGATAATAATGGGCATCTCAAGGTCCATTATGACAATATAAACTATGAACATTAAAAATAATGGAGTAGTAAAAAGGAGTGGAACCAATATTATGATACATATGTGGTTAATTTTAATGCATTTATTGAATGTGCATGTACAATTGAAGAAGGTTTAAAGATGAGTGAATAGAAGGTTGATCTCAAAAAAGAAATATGTACATTTATAGAAGATATAACATTGTACTAATCTTTGTCACTCTTCTGAAGACCATGGGATTTAGGATGAATAGAGATAATATAATTATTTTTGAAAATAAGGAAAAGACATTAGGAAACATCTACAACAAAGGATGATTCATGAGTAAGATCTCATGAAAGATTTCAAATCTTCTAGTTTGATGTAGTAGCATCACCATTTTTCTCAATTTTGGTTTTTTGATTTTTTTTTGAGTCACTATAGGTATTATAAGGTTTAGAGGAAACTTAGGATTCATTTATAGGCCCTAGGTTCTCATTAAATTTTAATTTGATCCCTTTAAGCATTTTCCCGTCAAAATGCCAAATTTAAAATTTTTAATTTATTGCTATAGTTATGAGGTAAAAATCATGGTTTTGATAGGTTTATATTTTTTTTCAGCTTATAATAGGTTTTATGATGTTTTATAGTATTTTTCCACCCTTTTGGTCTTAGATGTTATGTTGAAACTTTTATAATGTTCATAAATGCATCTTATTCATGCTTAAGCCTATGTTGGAGGTAATCAAGAAATAGTTAGAGTGTTTTTAGGGACTTAAATTTAATGAAAAGGTTTTAATTGGTCATTATAAAAGTTATAGTAATAATAATTGTTCCAATAAATTGATAAAATATTAAAAATTTCATGAAAGGACAGTCTATCTAAATTCTTGTGTATGATTATTTGGAGAACAATTATATTTATAAGTGAAAGAAGTATTTAAGAATTATTGTGAAGGAATATGATAATATTGGTAATATTTAATACATATATATTTATTTCTTGGTGGTTTTTTATTGGATTATTGATCTATAGGTTTGATAAAGAAACAATCTAGTCCTTAATAATTTTGATTTTTTACACAATCAAAGTTTCCAAGATTAAGAAAGGTTTCTTGATTGAATTAAAATATTTTCATGGGCTGAATGGGGTCAATAATTTTTTATTAGGTGTATTAAATTTTTATTAATACTCATAAACCCTGGATAAGCACAAAAGATTCATCTAACATAAAATTTCACATCACAGTCATGTACCCTATTTTTACGGTGAACAGTCAAGTATAAAGAGGTGTGGAAAGATTATTTTATCGAATACAAGAAGTTTAATGATTTAAAGGGTGTTATAATTTAATAATAATTCTAATAGTCCTTATAATCTAATTTTAATTTCTAACCTCATTCAAAACTCAAACTTTGTTTACACAGTCTAGAACCTTGTTTTCATTATGAGTAGTTAAGGTGGAAATTGTAATTTGTGATTCTATTTTGGATTAAAAAAAGTTTTATTTAAATTAAAAAACGTGTATTAGGTTGTAATAGACCATATAAAATATGTTTTATTCTATGAAACACAATTTTTATCTTGAAAACCTCATTTTTCTACCCATCGACGTGTGCAAGAACCTAGCTTAGGGTATTTGACCATTTTATGGTTAGACATCTATATTTTGTTTCAAAGTTTCAATTTTGACCTGTAGCTAAGGTATAGTGTAATAAAGGTTAATAAACTATTTAATTTTGTTTTTATATCATGTGAATTATTTAGGAGTTCAAACTCAATTTTGAAGACCAAGAGACCTAATTGAGGCCTAGTTTGGAGAATGTCTTGTCAAGTTAACATATGTCCATTAGAAAATTTTCCATTAAAATTTGTAAAATGATTAATTACATTTATTTTTATATATATTTTTTCCTATAAAACTTGTATACTTGTCAAACCACTTGAAAAGGTTGTAAAGGAGGGTTATAAGGAGGAGACCTAATTTAAGAAAGGTATAGTGAAGTAAGTGGACATTATTTAAGAACTAAAACTTTAAACTTCTAAAGAATATAAAAGGGGATAAAGGGTTCCTAAATTTTTATTTTTTTAATCTAAATCATCTGTAAAACTTTTAAACCATATATATTTGTCCTTTGGAAGGGCTATAAGAGATAATCCTAATTGAAGAAATTTTTAATTGGATGTGTTTGATTCTCTCCTTCACCAGACAAAATCAGTTCATACTTTCGAATCATTACTTATTTTTTTATTCTTATCACATTGAGTTTTTATATAAAGGACATCACATTTTGTCTCATTGGATTCTTATGTTTTAAAAGAAACATCACAAGTGATGTTATTATGATAATCACATTATATGGATATAGTATGATTTGAAAATATTTTCATAATATTAAATTATCATTACTTTGTGAATATAAATTAAGGGTATCACATTTTTTTGGTATATAAATAAATACATCACATTAATTTGCATCATTTGGTGTTTTAACAGAATGGGAAAATGTATCATAGGATATTACAACATTATTTGTTATTTTTTAGGGAGGATAAGGATTATGTCAATCCTATATATCATTATCCATGTCTTAACGGGATTTGGTAATATAACATTCATTTGCATAATATACCTTTCATAGATAAAGAGAGGAAATGGTACATTCATGTTATTTTCCATTTCTATGCAAGGCATAATCCTTTGTAGTTTATTAGTATTAATTAAGTGTAATGCAGTGGAAACTTTGAGAGGTAAATAAGGTGTATTAACAATAGGCTCTTCACATTTTCATCCCTATGATATATTAAGGGAAAGAATATTTTCATTATTAGTGTGTTCTTTTTTTTCTAATTTTTTATGGAAATATGAATGCAAGGGGAAACTAGTGGAATTTGGCAATTTAATTTTGGAATTAGTGTGTTAATTTTCTTCTTCATTATAAGCTTCAATATTGTACCAATACTCTTTATTTTCATAATAATAATAATAATAATAATAATAATAATAATAATAATAATAATAATAACAATAACAATAACAATAACAATAACAATAACAATAACAATAATCTCTATCAGAGTCATAGTCCTCACCCATATAATTAGCATCAATAATTTTGCATGTGTGATCATTAGTCCATTCATTATCATAAACATAAGGTAAAACATTATTAGAGAGGAGGAAATCCATAGGGTGATCACCATTAGGGGTTTTATATTTAATATCCATTTAAATTTTTTCAAACCTGAATAAAGAGAATACACCAAATACCATGCCTAATACTTACACATAATCTATTATAAAAAGAATGGATATTATTATATATGACTAGGCTAGGCATATTTGATTTTTAGGTTATCAAATATATTGATCCTAGTTATAAATATATTATAAAAAGAATGGATATTATTATATATGACTAGGCTAGGCATATTTGATTTTTAGGTTATCAAATATATTGATCCATAGGGTGATCACCATTAGGGGTTTTATATTTAATATCAATTTTAATTTTTTCAAACCTGAATAAAGAGAATACACCAAATACCATGCCTAATACTTACAAATAATCTATTATAAAAAGAATGTATATTATTATATATGACTAGGCTAGGCATATTTTTTTTTTAGGTTATCAAATATATTGACTATAGAGGATTACATAATCCTATAGCCACACTATGACATCATTGAGGTATATTGAGAGTAATTTCCTAGTGCTAACCACTTATCAATGCACTAAAAAATAAATAGACATAGGCTTCCTATTACTGAAAAGTAAAAATATTATGAGTTTATAATATATCATGAGGTACTTGGAAACTAAATATCATATGTAGTGTTGTATAACGGCTTGACCCATAAGTATAATTCATATGTTTTTTTTACAACTATTGAGACACAATTCTATAAAGTAAGAAAAAGAAACTGAAAATAAACAAACGTAAATATTTTTGTTCATAGAAATCAATATTTAAATCTAAACCCATATATAAAATATAAACCCTAGTGTAGTGCTCAATAAAATCCTAGAAAGAATGATCAAATTTCTTTTTAGCATATGGTATTTTTGAATTTAGTTTAAACCCTAGAAAATTAGAAAAGCAAATGTTCAAGAAACAAAAGGGTTTAATAATATGTTTTTCATATTTTTTGATTATTATGAACCAATAAGAATAAATATTTTAAAGATTTTAAACAAAATTATAATCCTCATTAATAGACCAAGTGTTGTACTACATTTCTAATACTTTAAAAAGGGCTTAAACTCCAATGTAGTTCTCCTGATAATGTGTATATGTGAGATTGTGAATGAAATATTAGATGTTATTTATCTTATTTTACCCTTATGATAAGCATTAAAATATATATTTATCTTATTTAAATTTCAGGTTTATCTTCATTAATTATGCAAATGAAATATGTAATCTTTGTTTAGCTCTTGATAATCTAGAATATCATCCAAAATTCTTTACAGTAGATTTATATTTATAGATATATTTATTTTTTAATTATGATACCTATTTTCATGAAAAATACAACCTAATAAGACCCAAATGGGAAAAAATGACCCAAAATAACTTAGGAAGTTACACTTGGACAAGTCTATATTTCATAAATAAGTAATTGGGCCTAGATCTATCTAGAAATAAAAATAATGTCTAGAAGGGACACAAATATACAAATATAATTAAATTTATATCCCCATGATAATATTTAAATGATGATTTTTATTGGATAAGTGACCATACAAACATATGAAATAAGGAGGGAAAACCAAAAAAATGTGTCAATAAATATTTCATTCATTGTGAATAGTTTGTATGTGAAAATTTGTATTAAAATGTATTAAAGATAAGATTTTACAAAATATAGGTTTATAAATTAGTATTATATAAGGGAAATGATTAATCCCTATGAAAATATTGAATAACTTTGAATAAATGATAGAACCATAGTTTGGACAACAAACTATGCACAAGATGAATGGAAAAGAACAAGTTGAATGCATAAAAAAACATAATAATATAAAAACCTTTAAATTTATTCTAATATAATATATATAAATGAAATTAAAATATCTATGCTTGGCCATAATTTGGATTAATATAAATAAATTAATCTAATTAAGATATAAACTAGTATGTGAATTCATATTACTAAATATGGAACTCAAGCATGAATCTAAATGTAAAATATTGAAATAGTTTGTATTTATATGATAAGTGACACATGATAAATAGAGTAAGTAAAATAGAGAGATAATTATTCATATTTTTTGATTTAATATCTAACCATGAATAAGTTATGATATTGGAAAATAGAATGAAGTAGGCTTGTGATTTATATAGCTTGGGAACATATTTCTATTTATGTAGGATTATCCTATTAGATCTAGATTAGTACTGATTGTCAATAATGACATGTAGTGGTTAGTAGTGACCTATGAAAAAAAAATGGATATATGACCATAATTCCATCTTATTGTATCTCTTAAAACTATGTATGTGCAATGTCAAGCCCTGATGATGCACACAACTCTATAAATAACATTCTTACACCTTATATATTATTTTGAGGGATAGAAATCTATAAAAATAAGTGTAATAGATAGAGTTTAACCCAATCACCCCCATTGATTACTAACCACTACTTATGTATTTGATACTCCAAGGAATGAAATTAAGTCACACATTTTTTCTCCCAACGAGTGTGATTATGAAATTATGTTCCTTTGCTATAGGAATGCTACTAATGATTTGTATTTGATACATGATAATGTTTACTTTGACCTTGAATTGGTATGCTTAAAATTTTAATTTTTATTACTCTTAGTTATTGGTTTTAAATTTTGGAGGAATAGAGAAATTTTTTTCAATGTTTAATATTTTATCGATATGTACCAAATAAATTACAAGTCATTTATCAATTGAGGACTTCATTTCTATAAATATAAGTCCAATTCAATAATTTATCATTCCATTAACACATTGGGTAGATGGGTTAACCCTAAATAAATATTTTATTTTAAAAATTATCCATTATTTGGAGAGGGTCACTATCATCAAGCATAATTTAATATTAATTGGTGATACTATCCTCATCTAACAAAAGTGACACATACATAGAAAGATTAAAATAAAGGTATGGGATGTATGTATGAGATAATAAGCTTGTTTTTCATAGATTATAAGGTTCCTATAGGTGTTTGAAAATAAATGGTGAGGGTCAAGCTCATAAATTAGCATGCAAGTGTGAGAGAATGGTGAATTAGAACTTTAATTGTGTGTGCAAGTCATGCATGGTATATGTATGTCAAGATTATATTTTCAATGTAAAAAATTCCATATTTTAGTTTATACAAATGTCTTCCCCCATTTATCCTATTATTGAAATTGATAAAGAAAAATGAAAAGGTATACCTAAGTATTCCTATCACCCTTTGTATTTTTTAGGAAGCTCCAATTGTGCAGGGCACTCAAAATCAGAACCTATAACAAAAATATGGTAGTCAATTTCCATTGATTAAAATTTTAAATATAAAATTAATATTTTAAAAATTAATGATCAAGGAATGAGTACACATCTTCATAGGTGAAAAAACCATGTTATCTTTGTAACTTGTTGAAGAATATCCTTCCTTATTAAAGCATTGTATAAATGTGCTCTCCATTGAAGCATTTATAAAGTGGTTCTTATTTTTAAACCATTGATAAATTGAGGGTTATAAAATACAAATTTTTTGTAAATATTCAAGCCCTTGGGTTTGTAATACAACATTACTTAGCCCTCATAAATTTGTGGAGAAGTACATGATGTACTAACCCAAATAAATACCCAAATCTGATAAGGAATGGGAACCACATTATGGGGTTTCTAGAAGTATGCCATAGGTTTTAGGTGTTAATGAACCTCTACATACATTACCCATAAAAATTATGAGTCAAACAGTTGAAAATGGATTTTAGATTCAAAGTTTATCACTACTCATGGTAGATTGAGAAGTTTTTACAAATAAAAAATTGTGATAATGCTCACTAAAAAATATTTATATGTGCATTAATCATTATCATGCCCTTTTAAAACTGTGTTAATTATAAAGTTTCATAATATGTATGTGCATCAACTAGTATGATGCCTCATGAATACAAAAGTGTGTGTATGTGCTTGAACTAGTATCATGCCCCTTGAATATGTACCAATGGATATAGAGTGTTATGAATTTATATGTTGAATCCAAGAACATGTATCTCAAATGTGTGTATGTGAAAAACCTAAGTTTATTTTCTTGTAAATAGTGTACATATGTAAATGTATATGAAATCAAGTGTGTATTAATTTTTACTCTAGTATATAAACATTAAGTTCATATATATGGAATATTCCCCCATAATTTATACATATGTTTAATACATTTTATTTAATTCAACTCATCTAATATATGAATCACTTTGTATCTCTAAAATATGAACTTTGATTCCTAAAATCTGATTTTAAATTCATGGAGACTTGTGTCTCTATGAAAATCCAATTATAATGCCCCCATTTTGAGATGATGGATGCATCTTGTAAATTACTCATCTAAAAATAAAATATAATTTTATTATGCCATGTATAAATATAACATCATATATAATCAAATGAATATATGAAGATTATGTCATCAAGGCACATATGTAACATAGGTAATTCAAGGAATATAAATTATATGTCTAGATATATATATCATTGAAGCACATAGTAGTAATCATCACTAAAAATATAATTGAATAATACTATAGAGTAAAATTTCATGATATGTATCATGGCACTACTTAATCTCAATAAGCTCAACACAAGAGTTAGAATCACACATAATGAAAAGGGCCACATATAAGGGACATAAATATTTTGAAACAAACATGTATAAGTACCACATGAAAGTGACATAAAGATGTTAAAAAAAAGGGACATAAATATGTCAAAAAAATGCCAAGGGGCCACACACATAAGACAAGCATAAACTAGTCTATCATACAAGAGAGTAACAACATAAATGAAGAATATAATAAGTAAATAATAGTCTAAACCATACATACATATCAATTTCCCTATAATAACCTAAATTCAGTCACAAATATTTGATCATGCCTTTTTTACCCCCTTTTACCATTAATTGACATGTGTACTTAATTGACACTCATTTCACCATTTTGACCTATACTAAGAATGAAAAATACCATATTTCACTATAAGGCCATCTATTATTACCTAAATAAATTATATTACTACTAAAAACACCTATATGTATCTATATGCTTTGACATAGACCCAAAACTCAACACATTTATTGAAGGGACATGAACACCCAATAGGACATGAATGCATGTCATTCTTGTCCCTTTCTATTGATCATGTCCTTACATAAAAAATATCAAAATTTCAAAAAGGAAAGTATCCTTAGGGTCAACCTTAATATTATTAAACTCTCCAATGGGTCTTATTCCCTCGTAAACCACTATAAAATCACATTTAATTAATTCATTTCAAAATGTTTGAAAGGTTATCAATCTTATCATTAGACCTTATTTACACAAGCATATAAAATATAAAATCTCTTTATTCTTTCCAAATTATCTTCTAGGAACTTAAATGAGTCATGATGCAAGTTTTAATTCAGTTTTATGTAGCCCTAGACCAAACATGATCAAGTATCCAAGCCAATTATAGATGCATTCATATAATCAAAGGATCACAATTTCACAAAGCATTTAGGTGGGAGAACTACATGGAGGCTTGATCCCTCTTTAGCGTATTGGTATAAAATTAGAACTAAACATAATGGGGTATCAAGGTCATCCATAACTCTAACCGCTAACCCATTTTTACTCTTTCATAATAATTTATCTCCTTATGGTACAAAGCTAGGGTTTACAACTTTAATAAGACATATAAATGTTTTAATAGTTTCTAAAGATCAAATCAATGTAATAAGACCTAATTTTCATTATTGTGCCTAATTATTCTAAAATTTCCAATATTGTGTTAAAATATAAGACCAACCAATGGGGATACTAATAACTATTACTCATGTCTTATTAGCTCATCCTTTGGAGGGATTCTTTGGTTTTCTTCATTATTGCATTTTATTTTCATATGTGGTATCATTTCAACTTAAAGAACTAAGTATATCTCTATTTTTCATAGTTTACCCTTGTTCATTTCTATTTTATTGTCTATTAAAGTTATTCATATTTATTTTGTTGTGTAGGAATTTACTTTTAGTAACTTGTACTAGTATGTTAAATTTATCTAATTTAGGATTAATTCACTATATTAATCCAAAATTTGATAGAACATTTGGCGAATCCATTTTTACTTATTCACAATAATTTATCTCCTTGTGGAATAAATATAGGGTTTGTAAATTAAATAAGGAATATACATGTATTTACATGGTTTCTAAAGATAAAATAAATGTAAGAAGACCTAATTTTCACTATCACACCTGATTGTTCCATAAGTTCCCATTTTTTACAAGAGTTAAGATCAACTAATAGGGACACCATCAACTATCACTCCTATCCTAATAATAATTCATGTCCTTAAGGGAACATAGGCTCATCTTATAGATGGATTTTTGGATTTATATGTTATTTTTATTTGTGTATTATATTTTCCTTTGTGGTCTCTTGATAAATTAAAAAGTTAAGTATATCTCTCTTTTTCATAGTTTACCCTTGTTTATTTTTGTTTTGCTTTATCTATTCTAGCTATTAATATTAAATGTTTTTTAGGAATATATTTATATTAAAAGGTACTATTATATTCAATTTATATAATTTATTATTAAATAATCATATTAATTAAAAAATAAATAAAACATTTGGTGAAATCGCATATTGATCAAACCTTGCCAAACTTTATGTTTCCCTAAGGGTTCCAATATTATTTTTAAAAACTATGTATTTTCCCCTAGTGTTTCAAATTTGATCTTTGAATTACCATAATTTTTGGTGAAAAAAATATAATTCCTTTACTTTTTATCCTAGGGTTTTATCCTCATCTTTTTTCTAGGGTTTTGTGTCCATACACTTGTGATTTTATTTTCCTTGATTGGTTAATTTATTAATCATAAAAGCAAAAAAATTTAATTCCTTATAGTTTTTTCATATTATTGTTGTCATAAAAAGAAACCTCTTTTTTTTCCAAACTTATATACATATTTTTAGGATTTTTTGATTTACTGTGTTTAGTAAATATTGAAATACAAGGTGAAATGTGTAACTTTTTTATAATAAAATTATGGGTGTAATATATTATTATATTTTATTAAAAAAACTCTATAATATTCTTGAAATAAATCCTTGATTTGTCACAATTATTGATTATTTATTGGTAATATTCCATGGTTTTGCATGTGAAGTGATCCACATTGTTTGGATCATTTCCAATTCATAACTACTCAAGTTTCAAATTCCTTAGAGTTTTTTCATATTAATTCATAACTATTCAAATTTAAAATTCCTCATAGGTTTTTCATATTAATATTAATATAATCAAAAACTTTTTTTATTTTCCTAAATTCTGTATGTAATTTTCATATTTTTAAATTTACTATTTTTAATAAATCTTAGCTTACATGGTGCAAGGGATACCTATTTCCCCCTATTTTTTGGGTTTTTCTTAATACATGTTTTTTCTAAAAACAACTCCCTTAAATTTTCATAATACCTATCCAATCTCTTGAAATATATTAAGTTTTGTCAAACCCTAATACTTATTTAGAGTTATAACCTTCCAAGGCATCAAAGATATTATTTTATATTATTTAAAATTTAATATGTAAAGGGTATGTATGGTCATTACTAAAAGAAAAGGGGGATTAATTTATACTATCATAAAAAACCCTCCTCCTCCCCATCATCCTCTCATAAGATTCTTTAAGGGATATGATGTTTTATACCAATCATAACTTACTCATGCTAAGATTTCCTTGTTGTAATTACTTCAAACTATACCCATATATAAGGATATTATATATGAAGAATTAAAAGAGACCATATTACCAAAGGATTAAACGATTAAATAAGACATTAAATGAGAGCATGTTAATAGAATTTCTTTTAATATTTTAATATTAGAATTAAAATAGTTTCACACAGCTTCAAAACCTATAACCACCTAAGAAAGTTTTATTTTACCTTTTCACACCTTTTCCAATTACTATCAATGTAAGATTCCTTTTCAGTTGCCCACAAAAAGTAAAAACCTAAAATTATGAGTATGTATGAAAGACTGTATAGGCCAAGAGTAATTAAAAGAGGCTTATTTGAATTCAAAATAATTTCTATCATTCATAAAGGATGTTTTATGTTTTACCACACATATTACTTCTTATTGAAGTGATAGATACTCTTTCACAATCACAAACAATGCTTCTCAAACCAAATAGATAAAATTCTAAGGTCTTTTATAAGGTTGTGTATGTAAAGTGTTAACAAAATGGTATAATGTGAGTTTATGACCTTTTAAAATGAAACCAAGGCCTAGGTAAGGTATGTTTTAACTTTCCTTAGATTCTCCATCAAATATTAGACTCCAATCACTCATTTAATAATATCAATGTGCCAAAATACTGAATCTAAAAAATAAAAAGAAGATTGTGTGTTTATATTTCTTTGTCTTTCCTTTCTTGAGAAATTTTAAGCACTCAAACATCTTTTTATATCCAATATAAATCTTATTAATATTACATAGATTTAAAATTTTATAAATAAGCACTCACATCTCATCAAATATACCTCCGGTCTTTGCATTTCATGATACATTATTTCAAAAAACATAATTGTATAATGGAGGTAGAGTTTATTCCATTTCTTGGTATTTTCTTAATCTAACCTTGTTTCTTTTGAGATTCTCCAACCTATTACCCTCAAACACACACACTCTCTCATACCTACCAACATTATATATTTCCTAATAAAATAAGAAATTCTTCTTACTAAACTAACCCATATAGGGCGGTGGTTAAAACCCCAAATATTCCTTTCTTGTTCTTCATTTGCATTGAGTACTTGAATCCCACATTGAAATACAACTATAACATATGCTCAGGACCTTTTAAGATATATAACAAATAGTAAACATCAATTATCATCCACCAAAGACTCCAAATTCCTCTCAAGGCTTCATTATAAACTTAAATTTTTAAACTCTTCCCTTTTGGTAGGAAAGTGACTCAGTTCTAAATCACACCACACCAATGAATTGATTCATAGTAAACCACTTTAGACCATATTACTAGACCCCTCACCTCACATAAGACTATAGATGGTCATCTAGATAGACTTACCTTTACCATTCCCCATTACTCTTTATGATGCTCCTACATCATACTCCCTTTAAAGGAAAATTTTATCTCTAGCTCAAATATAAATTGTTCTTCCTATCTTTCCAATTATTCATATTCTAATCCTCTGAACTCTTCATATGACTACTTCTCTTAGTTTGACTTCCTCTCAAATGGTTATTTTACTTTTGTCTCATTAATTTGTCTTGATTTCTTTTTAATTTCTCCTCCACCTCAAATAAATGTGGAAGTCCTTACCACTCTTTGTAATTTTCATCTAATATCCCCTATATATCTATTTATTCTATATAATACTCCTCATCTTGAGCATGTTCTTCAAAAAAACTACTTTCTAGTCATCAATATTGGTGGTGCTTGATGACTCCATTATTTTCCACTTGTGTAATCATATAAAATGAAAAATTGGATGACTTAGGTATGGCTAATAGCACCCAACCTATATGTCCTCTTTCTTTCTCATCAACCCTTCTCGACTAGACTTTCACTAATTCTTAGTCACCTATAACTTCCCAAATTGATATTTTTGAGACCCAAGCAACACTCCATTCACCTAGGTCTCATCATCCTAGGAAAATATTTCCTAGCATGGATAGGAGTAGTATAATTTAGGGGTTCCCTATTTTTTGTGTTTTTGTCTAAGTTCACTTTAACCTCAAACGATTAGATTTTCTTGATTCCTTATCTTTTCCCCTATAGGCCTAATTCAATCTCATCTAACCCATGATCATAATTTTTCTTATAAAATTAAATTAAATGTCCATTTATAATGGTTTCCACTCATTCACAAGAAAGAAGCAAGAATACAAGCAAGTACACTCAAGCACTCTTCCCTATTCTCTACATACAACCTTCTAAAACTAATTCAAGCACTCATACCAGTCCCTAGTCATCCAAAATACATTCTAGTTTTGCATTATAGTTGCATAAATCACACAATTTCACCAAGCACTTCAAATGGGAGAACTGCATTAACTTGATCCCTCTTCAAAGTATTGGTATGTAGGTAACATGCCCACATATGAGGTGTTAAGTGCATCCAACAAATCCTTTACACACTAATGCCTTCTCTCTTTCCCAAGTTTTATACTCAATTTTAAGTACCAAGAGATCTTAAGGGTTTTGAAGATTGAATCAGACACATGGTGAGCTCTGTACAGAATCAGGCTTTGATATTTCACTACTAGGGTGTCATAGGCCTACCAAATAGAACCCAGATAACATAGACCACTAGGACAATAGTGCCATAAGTGGATAATAGTGCCAAAAGTGGAAAATAGTGCCAAAAAGTGGACTATAGTGCCAATTAGTAGGGTTTCTTGAGTTTTTCACTCTTATCCAATCCAAAAATAGAGTTTTGGGTCTTAGTTACAATAGTCTGCCATCCTTGCACAATAATTTTTAGATCCTGCCTCATCCATTTTAGCCCAGAATAAGTCAAGTTTGGTTTCTTTACACGTCTTACTATTTTTGAAAAAGGTAAAATACATATCTATTTACAAAAATTAGTAGGATAATTAGGACACATTAATTACTAATTTACATTTATTAAAACCTTTATTTTCTTAGGAATTAAAAACTTAATTCCCAAAAAGAATAAAACATTTTGGTGTACCTGACTTACTTTGAATTTTTGCACAAAAACCTTAGAAACCCTAAGGATAATTATCTTTGATTTTTTGTAATATTTTTCTAATTTTTCTTAAATTTAAAAATTATAAAACTAAAAATTAATTTAAATATTCTTAATAAATTCACTCAAACCCTAGTTTGCACATATTAGGTCCCACTTGCATAAAAACACCATCAAATCACTAGGAAAAATATATTACTAATTTTTAAAATATTTTTTAGATTTTTCCTAAAAGTTTCAAGCTAAATTATACAAATCCATAATAAATTTTTAAAATTATTATTCTAATTTTTAAAAAAAATCTTTTCAAACCCTAGTTGCATCTACTAGGTCCTATTAAATCAAGCATTTTCCCATAAATTTATAAATTTTATCTTGCATAATTACCTCAAAAAATCAATCTAAATTACAAAACTTCATAATAATTTTCACAAATATTCATGAAAAATCCCTAGTTATATATAATAACTCCTGTTTGGCTTCTTTAGGTATCACCTTACATCTATAGTCAAATTGCAAAAATGATGCTCATTTATTTACTAACTTTTCTTACATTTCTTATAAATAACAAGGAAACCATAATGGGACCTATCATGTACATGAATGATGAATTCGATCATATGCTAGTAAAAAGCTTCATCCTTTGAATTTCATACTTATGTTTCATAATAAGGGATGATATTACAAAATTCATTGCTAAACTTACACAAGATTTCAATATTTCTTTTGCATATTTTGTATCTCTCATATGGAAAAAAATTCAAGATTATCATGCTAAACACATTAAAAATGTTATAATACATGTAAAATATATTTATGCATTATTGCACAAATCCATGATCTCAACCCTTTGATTTATATCTTTCATATGGAAAAAAATTTAAGCTTCTCATGTTATACACATTCAAAATGTTATATCACATGTCAAAACTATTTATGCATACATGCAAAAAATCATGTTTTCTATCCCTTTTTTGCTATTTTCCATGTGGAATGTTCTCTATAATAATATTTCTATATAATTTATAACTCTACTTACATGAATTTTAGCCTATATGCATAGTTTCTACCTAGATTTATATGCCTCTTTGGCTACTCTTGTTTCAATGGCATATCTAATGTAGAGGAAAGAAATTCCTTCTCCTCCTCTCCCTCAAGAGGGTGATAAATAATTTCCCTCTAACTAGGTTCATGATATCACCCCTAAAAAAGGTGAGGTACCCTCTAATATTATTTATAATGCATACATTCAACCTATAACTTTTTCAAAACCTCTTCAGTATGTGTGCTTACATATTT
Source organism: Torreya grandis (assembly GCA_037957365.1). NCBI lineage: Eukaryota > Viridiplantae > Streptophyta > Pinopsida > Cupressales > Taxaceae > Torreya > Torreya grandis. The sequence continues at coordinate 4,615,597 of JARHVA010000423.1, read as the reverse complement.
AATTGGAAGCAACTAAGGTTTGCACTTGTGAGACTCTAAATGATCAAATCACTAGTATGAGAAAGATAATTTCAGATTTACAAATGTAAAATCAACTATTACATGAAAATATCACAACATTATAAAATAATTTTACAATACAAAAGCTTCAAATACACCCTAGTGTCAATCATATAAATGCACCTTCACCTAGTTATTTGGTTTCAAGCAATGTTACATATCGAAGAAACAAATCAAAACAAAGTAACTCTACAACTAGTGATTCAAAAATCATTCAAAGATCAAATAAAATTTCAAGTGAGATACTAAGGGAAATGATTAAATCTAAATAGATCAAACTAACTCCTATACATCCAGTGAGAAGATCCAAATATTATTGTACATATCATAGAATACATGGGCATCACACAGATACATGTTTGGTATTGAAAAATTAGATACAATATATAATTGTTAATGAGGCCTTATACAAGGTAAATTAATCAAGAAATCCAAAAAAACATAGGAACACGTTCACAAAGGGTCAAATTTAGAAATAGTATAAAAGTGGTTACCAAAGTAGAACTTAAAACAATAAATGGATTAACAAGAAAAACTAGAGAAATGAACAGTACCACAAGCATAGGTCAAGCATGAAAATATTTAAATATACCTCTCCAAATGAGGCTCAAATTTCAAAGTAGTATGGGTTTCATCAAATATATTACAACAGATTGATTATCAAGGTCAAGGGTTGGGAAAGCATGCTCAAGGCATTACTACTCCTATTCTAGAAGATGATAATGTTTGTCACTAAGGTTTTGGATTTAGTAAATATCTTAAGTAAAATCATTCATAGACACAATTTATCAAATTAAGAGATCTAGATACAACAATAGTCAACACTAGCATCCCATTGGTTCAAAATGAAGATGATAATGATGAGTGGAGTAATACAGGTTATTATGATTTTCAAGATACTGATGATGAATCCAAATATACAAAGTCATATTCTTATCCTTTCAATCATGCATGATTCCATTATTTGATATAAGACACTAGGACTAGGGGTCTCATCCAAGACTCATCAGTTAGTATCACTTCTTTTTAGCACTGATTGTACATAAACTCTCTTGCTTGATTGTACATAGTTCAAATATTTTTAGAAACACAAAAATAATATAAAATTCCAAAATACAAAAAAAATTCAAATATACCAAAAATACTAAAAACATTTCAATTATATGCATCACCCATGCTTAAAATCACTACTATTATGTTAGGACTCACATTTGTTGTTTCATGTTATGTATGTCAATTTTCTACATTACCATGCTTCACTTGATCTTATTTGAGTGTGTGTAGTGACATCCAACTATTTTATTGCTTAATTCTACCCATAAAGGGGGAATTTTTACTTATACATTTGATACATACATTGTTAAACATATCCATTAGGGGCATCTTTTACATAACTACACTATCCAAGTTATGTCATTCCTACACTACACACTCTGAGTTATCATGATGATGTTCATTAATTTATAAATTACATAGAATATTATATAAATATTTTAATAGTATTTAGTACTTGTGTATCTCTTATCATATATCTCATATGGTACTACACATGATTTTTATACTCTTACATTTGCATTGATTAGTTAGATGTGCTTGTATCTTTCTGGTTCTTACATGCTTACTCTAATTGCTTATTGTAGCTTATGTGATTGAATTACCCATTCCATTTTGTCTCCTTATGCCTTAGGAAATTCTCTAGTGTCTTTTTAATTTATTCATGTGTGTGACTAAGGACATTTGCCAATGTCCTTTGTTTGTACTCTTCTATGTGCCTATGGCCCTTGTGCCAACTTTGCTTGTTCATTTGTAGGTGCATGTGGCATTTGAACATGTCTTTCATGCTTATCTTCAAGTTTAAGTGACATGTGTACATGTCCATTATTTGTATGGCCCCTTGGCCATCCTTTTATGCTTCTTGCTTCTTGCTTCTTGCTTACTACTTGATTGCTTGTTTACTTCTCATTGTGTGTAATGCCATGATCCATATCATGCATTTAACTTTTTTTTCTTGGATGCCATGATGGACATCATGCTTCATCCCTCTAAAAAACAACTTACATATAACATTCCTAGTTAATTACATTGCACATTATTTCACATTGTTATATCTATCTAGGCATACCACCATTCATCTAACAATCTCACAATACAAAGATTGCTATATCCAGAGATATCTTGCCAAATAGAAATTCTATATCATATATCTATACAACTTAACACATTACATGACTCTGATCTTCTGAGGGTATTTATTTTAAGTTCATCATTCTTACCCTTAGAAGAAGGGGCATGAAACATGGGTTTTATTAAAGATATCAAACCTCCTGACAGTTAAAACAATAACATTCAAAACACTAAGCATAGAATCTAGATGTTAAATCAGTCAAATCAGAGCAAAAAAATAGTGACAATTTTAGATCAATTGGATTCATTAGTTTCAACATAATTTTATCAAATACAAAGGGTTATCATGCATGGCATGATGGTTCTCACTTATATTTTAGATTAGGTAGTTGGCATAAAAAATTCTAGATTAGAATCCATGTTCCAAACATTAGTGATTGGGGGCAATGTGCATGACACATTGATTTTCTTTTATTTTTGAGTTTCAGTTTATTCTAGGAATTCTCAGTAGTTGTATGCCTTACTCCATCTATAAGTGGTTGGCATCACATTCAAGTTAAAATCTCATACAAGTTCAGCTTTATAATTACTTGAGTTCCCAATTTGGCTTTTATATAAGCCTAGTAAATCAATTTTAGAGTGGATTTCATACAATCCTAATCAACATCTTTTGAAATGGCCAAGAGTGGCCTAGTTTATAGCACACATTCAATTATCCACATCACAATGTCATATTTATATCACATTCATGGGATCCATTATATATCTCATATGACATATATTCTATACCAATATCAATTCATATCTTCACTTCATGGGGGCAATGATGGAGCTAAAGGGATAGCCTTTATATTCTTGAGCCACCTATTTAGAGGGATTGGACACAGTCCAGACATCGATTAGCATATGCATGATTCATTAACTTCACTTAGTTGGTGATGATGGATCCAAAGGGCCAACCTTTGCATTATTAAGACACATTTCATGGAATTGAGAACTCATCTCTATTCATGATATTACTCTTAATTTAGCACATACTTAGCATAATCCAACATCATAACAAGTTTTGTATTAGTTCACATACCTGGTGAGGTGTATTTGTTCTTCTCTCTTCCTTTACTTAGTTTTTATATGCTCTTATTTTATATATAGTGTATCTAGTAAGAAATGATTTAATATTTATTTTCTCTTATATATTTACACTTCACAACATGCTCTTTCTATGCACACCTAACATCACACAACTTTATGAGATTTTCTCTTACAATTAAGTTTAGGTATGATTTATATTTTTATTTTATCTTAGTGTTTTGATTTTATACATCACTAGAATAAAAGGGGGGAAAATGTAATCATATAAAATGTGAAATTGGATGACTTAGGAATGGCTAATAGCACCCAACCTATAGGTCATCTTTCTTGCTTACTCAACCCTTCTTGGCTAGACTTTCACTAATTCTTAGTCACCTGTAGCTTCGTGGACTTAGATTTTTGAGACCTAGGTAGCACTCTCAGACCTAGATCGATGCCCCTAGGTCTCATCCTCCTATGACAATAACACCTAACTTGGACAAGAGCACTAGAATTAAGGGGTGTCATGTTTCCTACATTGTTGTCCAAGTTCACTTTAGCCTCAAACAATAAAATTTTCTTGATTCCTTATATTTTCCCTTATTGGCCTAATGAAAGCTCATCTAACCAATTATCATTATTTTTCCTCTAAAATAATATTCAATGTCCATTTATAAGGGTAGGCACTCATTCATAGGAAAAAAAAAGAATACAAACAAGTACACTCAAGCACTCTTCCCTATTCTCTACATGCAACCTTCTAAAAAAACTCAAGCCTATTCAAGCACTCATACTAGTCCATAGTCATCCAAAGCACATTATATTTTTTCATTATAGTTTCATACATCACATAATTTCACCAAGCACTTCAAATGGGAAAACTACATTAGCTTGATCCTTCTTCGAAATATTGGTATGTAGGCAGTGTGCCCACACATGGGGTGTGAAGTATGTCTAGTTCATCCTTTAAACTAACCCCTTCTCTCTTTCCCAAGTTTTCTATTCAATTTTAAGTACCAAGAGCTCTTAAGGGTTTTGAATATTGAATCAGACACATAACAAACTCCACATAGAATCAGGCTTTAATATGTGACTGTTAGGGTGTCATAGGTGAACAAAACCTAAAATAGTTAGACCACCAAGATAATAATGTTATAAGTGGAAAACAACATTGAAAGTGGAAAAAAGTGCTAAAAAGTGGACTACATTTCCAATTAGTAGGCTATCTTGAGTTTGGTGCTTCTATGTAATATAGAAATAGAGTTTTGGGTCATATTTATGATAGTATACCATCCCTACATAGAAATTTATAGATCTTACCTCATCCATTTTAGCCCAAAATAAGATAATTTTGATTTCTTTACACTTATAACTATTTTTGAGAAAGGTAAAATACATATCTATTTACACAAATTAGTAGGTCAATTAAGATACATTAATTATTGATTTACATTTACTCATGCCTTTATTTACTTAGGAATTAAACACTTAATTCCCAAAAAGAATAAAACAACTAATTTTCATTTACTTATGCTTTATTTATTGATCTATCTTACCATCCATGTTTCCTCCTTGGTCTTCATGTTATACAAGTACTTTTGGAGTATGTTGGTGATAAACCAATAATCCATTAAAAAGTAAAAGTAATATTAAGTTGAATTGGTTCAATTTTTTTTTATCAAGTAAGAATAATTATTATACATGGACATATTTATAGAGGTCACACAAGAATTTGGTGTTTAGAGCCTTGAAGAGTTGAATAGAGTTATGGATTGTATAAGGACAAAACTTGAGTAAGCTTAAAGAAGATGTTGATGTGAGTGTGAATTCATTCCAAATAAGACTTTGATCTTTTATAAACACCTCAAGAAACAAATTGTAGATATTTTGAGGCTAAAGAGGAATTTATTTTCAAGATACTCTTCATAACAAGTTTTAATGAAGTGGCTAGACAAAGAATCAAAATTGGGTTGAATTTAATATAAATAAGGTCTATCAGGAAGGTAGAGTTGGGTATTATCTCTGCATCGCCTCTATAAAAGGGAGAAAATTTAGAAACCATGCATGATCTAAGGACATTAGGAACAACCTATAATGCATCCACAAGTGAGAACAACATAACACATAGTTGGAGAACTAAGAAGTTACCATAGAAGATGCTAAAGTTACCTATAGTAGAGATCATATAATGATGAATGCTATTAATAAGATCCTCTAATTGAAGACTGAATAAGCTCCATCTACATCAAAAAACTATTTATTCCATTTTACAAAGGAAGAACACAAAGGGTGTACTAGAATTCCACCCATTCCACAGTGGAAGATGAAGGAGCCAAGAATATAAAACACTCTAAGTAGGGTCAAAAATAAAAGTGTGGCATAGGTATAACAAGATCATGCACAAGAACTAAATATAATGCCATTGAGTGAACTTATAAGAAGTTATAATGAAGAGTGGATCACCCTGGAATAGTATATGGGACCACCAAGTGTCTGATAGATATCCAACTAAGGAACTATACTCCTCATGCATAGTAATAGGGACAACTATTATATGCAATGATGGTATAATAGAAACAAAGGATAAAATGGACTATAGAATGACTTGCACCTTTATAATAGATCTCCCAATGTCATATGAATCTTTAATTAGTATATGTATACCTTTTAGTGTTAAAAGTGGACCAAAATTAGGTTAATTAGGAAATAACTCCTTAATAGCTAGAAGGTGACAAGGAGATGGTTGAGGTCTGTCCTCATCACTACTACAATCATATATATTAGAAGAAGAGCCATCAATATTAGATATGTATATAAGATTATAAGTGTTATCAAGTATAGGTGAGTCAGATGAAGAAGAATGGCATGGATCATTTTTTGAAGGAATTTGTATGTGAAGTGGAGAGTAGAGCTCAACAAACCTTAAAGATAAAGAAGAGACTATAGATGAATCACATGAATCTATAGAATAAATATCCATAGCAAGAAAATATTTATCAATGCTCTCACAAGGTGTAATCTCACTAAAAATATTATATTACTCTAAATTACCAATCTATCATGGATTTAAAAAATAAAATCATTCATAAGAATAAAAGTAAAATCTATAATGGGATAACTGAGGTCAGGCAGAATCTCATCCTATAAGTGGTGGCTCAATAAAAGGAAGAGTACTATCCACCATGGATGTGTCATCATAGGAAATGTGAGTAGGAGGAGAGAACACAATAGTATCTATATATATCATAGGATTTGAAGGAAGAGGAGTGATATAAATCTCTATAGGATCTTAGAAAAGAGACTGAAAGATGCTCCAACTAATGTTGGCAAACATGGTGATGTAGATTGCATGAAATGTACAATAGAAAGGTACCACAAAACTTTTCATAAGAGTTAAGCCACTTAATATATTGATCATGATTATTAGGGGTAAGAATACACCCATATAATAATGGAGTAAAATTATTTTTCATGCATAATTATTCCATATATGCATACTGAGAAACATAGTTGGTATTTCCAAGAAGAGCCACTAGTGTAAAATCAAATTTACCCCAAAATTTTCTCTAAAGTGAAGTCAACATGCCTGATAAAAGACACCAAATAAATTCATAAATTAAAAAACAATTTCAATGACCCCTAGTTATAATAATAATGCATGCTCATGAAGAGGGCATCCAACACAACCAAGAATGCATCTAAATGAGTAGTAAGTATAGGAGTTAACACAATGAAAAAAATGAGAATGTGTATAATAAACACAAAATAATGTATAGAACCACACATCACCCCCTTAGATCTATCAATAATGACCCACCATAATGTTTCATATATAATCACACTCATTTAAATGTTAGACACATTTAATAATGTGTCTTGAGCAATATGTGCATAAATATGAAATAACTTAGAGGAACATTGAGATATGTCAATAATGCATCCAAGAGGTAAAATATGTGAAAAAATAGGTGTTTTTATATGGCCCAAAAATACCACGAATGTGTAGAGTAAAAAAATAATCACTTTTAAAGAAGATGATACTCAAATCTGAGTTATTGATCAAAATTTATACAAGTTTGAAAATGTGCTCACATGAAAATTTTGGTGGTAAAAGTGGTGGAAAAATATAATATGCACAAATTTTAGAAAATTTTGGGTGTGTAAATAGCTAAAATAATTTTCCAAGGAAAATTTAAGCCCCTTTGGGCTAGGTGAAACTAAGGGATAATTTATCATATGACCAAGGGGATAAATCCTTTTTTTAGTGTTCCCAACCTCACTTTTTCATCCAAAAAATACAACCATTAAAAAATAAATAGTGTCATGATCCCCTATCTTAAATTTTATGATCTAATTACCATCATAGTGTGTTGGGAGAGGCCCACAATACTAGGAAGGGCATTAGTGGTCTACCATGCACTAAGGGTATCATGGGGAAAGTCTTGCATGAAAACAGGAGGTCCTACAATCATGCATTTATGTTGTTTGGGGTTAGTCAATAGGGATTTTAGATATAAAAATATGTGGATGTGTTCATAGATGACTACATGGCCATGTTAATACTAGATAAGGCCATTGATTGGAGATATAATGGCATGATGATTGATAAAGTCATGAAGTCATGAACTATATAGCTAAAAGAACTCTAAGTATGGAAAATTTGCTATGATGACCCAAGTAGCAAAAAACCCACAATAAGAACCCAAATTTAGAAAAATCAATTTGGCCTTCTAAAAAACTAGTAAAACCCCACTTGGTAATTTATAAAACCTAGAGAAACCTAAAAACAATTTTATAATTGAAAACCCTGGCGATATAAAAATGTGTGAAAGCCAAGAAAACTAACTGAAAGCCTCCAAAAATGGCTAAAAATGGCTATCATGAATATAGGTCATGTTAATAGCCAATATTTTGGTTTTGATACCTTTTGAATCCAATGACACTATTTTTTTCATCTAGAGGCCCTAGCTGTAAATAACTAGACAAATTTTTGAGAAACCCCACCAAACCTTTGAAAACTAAAATCAAGAAAATAGCATGAATGGAATGAATAAATCCCACTAAGATTTAAATAGAAAATGATTATAAAAATAACTATGATACCATCTGGATGAATAATTTGGTTCCTCTTGCTGGTAAAGAATCTGGTCTAGCTCTTTGTTTTCTTGTTGTCTTCCTATGTCTAAGGTGGTGCCAGATCTTTGTTTTTTTGGGTTGTGACCGGTTGTCTTTCTGGTGGTTTCAGGTCCATTTAAAACCTATTTTTGCTACATCCTTGTAGTAGTTTTTAGACTTTGTCTGTGTTTTGGTTGCTCTATCTCTTTTCCTTGTACTAGGGTTTTGGGCCCCCTTCAAAACCTGCTTTTACCATAATCTAAAACTATGATACCATGTTGTATGATTACAAGATCAACCAGAAAATAAAGATTTCATGGAGAACTTATATGGAGAACCTACATAAAATCTTAAAAACCTCAAGAGAATGACACTTGTCTCATAAAAGAGAAGTTGTAGAAAGAGTATTTTTGCATTAGCCATAAAATCAATAGGAAAGGTATATTTTTAGGTGAAATTTAGATATGTCCCAACATCCTCATGCATGTGGTATAAACTTTCACTAATGATGTAGGATAATCTAAGTAAGATAAAAATAACAAGTGTAGGTAAAACCATAAAGTGGGAAAAATCCTACACCAACAAAGACAATGTTATATAGTTTGTCAAGTTATGCCAATTACTTAAGTTATAACATACTATTAGGAAGACCATGGTTCATGAGATGAATTCCATACTATATAATATTGATTCATTTTTTATATTTAGTTATCAAGGATACATTTACACATGCCCATTCGACAAAAAACCATTTAATTATTATGAAATGATGCAAACAAAAGCTCATTGTATTATGCATACACACCAAAATGATCACTCATTTAGATATTATGAGTCACCAATTTCTATGATCAAATGTTATAAACAATATGGTTTTGTTTATACATATCTCCAATAAATGAGATACACTAGACAAAGATTAAGCACACATGCTCAAGGTATTATTGATCCTATTCTACTAGGCAAATTAAAAGACCAACAAGGATTAGGGTATTTAGATAAGTCAATCTACTTAAAAATAAATCCATATATACCATTCATTATTTATATACATTTTATCAAGGCACAACTAGATCCAATATATGAATTTAATTGTGTATCAACATTATAATTGGTATACCTAGATATGATAAATGATACTATTTACCCTAATTTTCCACTGTTTGATGAGTTATCTAATAATGAGGTTATCCTAGAATATTTGGGTATGTATGAGTATATCCATCTCTTATACCATAATAATAGGTTTCCTCATAATTCCCACACATTACTTGGATAACCTAATGATATTTATGTGAACATCAAAGCTAATGGTATAGATTATATTCCTATAACACCTTATGTGGAAGATAGATTGACATTGATTAATGGATAAATAGTTGAATTTAAATTCAATATAGATACTAACCCATGTGTATTATTATTAGAATCTTTAGCAAATGATAAATAATATCTCAATGTGAGACAAATTTTAATAGAATAACTAAAGCTATTTATTTGGTTTTATTCAAATATGTTATGTATAGGTCCAATGACAACATTACATAATATAACATTGTATCCAGATGCACAACCTATCAAATAAAAAATAAGAAAAATGCATCTTAAAGTTGAATTGTTAGTAGAGAAATAAATCAAAGGATTACTAGAGGTAGGATTCATTCAACCTATTGATTATCCCACATGGTTTTCTAGCACAATTCCTATTACAAATCCAAATTATGATCTTAGATGTATGAATTTTCAATATTTAAACAAATCTTGTCTAAATTATGACTTTCATTTTCCAAACATTTATTTGATTGTATATTCTATAATATGATATTATATTTTATTATTCATTGATGGATTTTCTAGATATAATTAATCAAAATTAACTCAAAGGACTAGGGAAAGACTTCATTTATCACCCCTTCAAGAATATTTTTTTATATTTTCATGCATTTTGGATAAAACATGGTTAGTTCTAGCTATCAATGTGTTATGATGCATATCTTTCATGATTATATACATAATATAGTCGAGGGTTATGTTGATCACCTCCTAGAAAAATCCAAACAAAGAGCCAATCATGCCATATATTTATGTCATTTTTTAAATGTTTACATAAGTATAATGTACATTTGGAACCACACAAGTGTGTTTTATAAGTCACTTATAGAAAAATTTTAGGGTATATAATATCAAAATGAGTCATTGAATAGGACCCCAAAAGGTGAAAGCTTGTTTAGATATCTTTATGCCAAAAGAACTTAAACAACTATGGTATTTGAAAGTAAAAATACATGAAATTCAATGTTTTATGCTCAAATTATGATAATAAATAACCATTCACACACTTAGTCAAGAATAATACAAAATTTCAATGGGATGAACATTGTTATAAGAGATTACCCATTCTCATGCCACCTATCCTTAATAGACCATTATTACTATACATTTAAACCACAAATCATGCTCTCATAGCTTTACTATAACAATACAATGATAATCATTGAGAGAGTATAGTATATTACATTAGTCTTACCTTGGTTGATTATGAAAATAATTATATTTCCATATAAAAATTATGTTTGGATCTTGTCTTCACAACACAAAATTTATGACATTACATGTTGAACAATGAAACATGGGTTATTAAAAGAGTGTATCCTTTGAGATTTATTATGCCAAAATCAAATTTATCATAATTAATCACAAAATGGATCATGTTACTTATACAATTTGACTTTAAATTTACTTCAAAAAAAAAATCATCAAAGGATAAATCATAGTAGATTAGGTCATGTCAACTCCATTAACATATATACTACCAATGAATGATGATTTTAGGGATGATTTTTATTCTTATATAATTGATAATGACACTTGGAAAATGTATTTTGATGGATTTAAATGTGACACATGGGCTAGATTTGGTATTGTATTAATTACACCTCATGGTCAATCCATGCCATTTAATTATCATTTATGATTTTTCTATAAAAATAATATTTTTAAATATGAATCACTCATTTTTAAGATTGTAAACAACACATATATTACAAATAAAATATCTAAAAATATATGGAGACTCCTAGCTAAAGGTTAGCCAAGTAACAAACATATACCAAACCAAAGAAGAAAAATTGGTACCATACAAAGAATTGGTTCAATGGTTGATGATAAATTTTGAACATATTTATATAGAGAGTATACCTCTCAAGGATAACTAGCATGAAAATGCTATGGGTAGTGTGGCCTTTCTAATTCTTATGGATATTGATGATGATCATGCTATCCTCATTATCTAATAGTTATAAAAATCTTTAATTTATATCACACAAGTAGAGTCCTTAGAAGTGTTCATAGTTACACATAACATAATTAATTCAGAATGGTTTAGTGACATATATAAATTTTAATATAAAACATCCATACCTAAAAATGCTAGTTGTAATGATAAACATAACTTGCAATGGGATGACATTCATCATGTCATCATTGGTGGTTTAATATTTAAAATATCCATTATTAGAGTCTTACTCAGATGTTTGAACTAAGAAGAGGCTAAATTAGAAATCCTTTATGTACATTAGAGTGCATGTGGTGGTCATTTTAGTGGAAAGGATATAAAGTTTACTCCACCAAGGTTATTATTGGCCTAAAATAGAACAATAATGTCATTAATAGGCAAAACATTTCTCATAATGTCAAAACCATAGTAATCTTAATCATTCACCATCATATGAATTATAACCTATTATATCACCTTAGCCATTTTATTTATGGGGTTTTGGTTTGGTTCAAAATATAATTAAAAACATAGGTTAAAATTCACTATTATAACTTTATAATACTTCACAAAATGGGTTGAGGTGATACCTATGCAATCCACCATGGGGGAACACATATGTCAAATTTTTATGACACATACATTTCAAGGTTTGGAATTCATTAAAAAATTGTTACAAAAAATAGATCATCATTCAAAAATATATTAAATATGTTTTTTGAAAACTTTAAAATTAAACATATATTTTCAACACTGTATTATCAGCAAGGCAATGGTCAAGAAAAAGCTACTAATAAAAATATTTTTAATATCTTAAGAAAAATAGTAGCAAAGTATAGAGCATATTAGCATAATTATATTATTTATGAATTTTGAAAATATATTATAAAGTTTTGTACACCCAAAAAATCCACACCATATTCCCTTATATATTTTATAGAAGCAATCTTCCCACTTGAGTTATAAATTTCTTGTTTATGAGTGTCTCTCAAAGATATCATCAAAGACAATGAATATTGGGAAAATTGGTTACTAAATTCTTGATATCAAGTGCATATAAGTATTATTCATTTAAGAGTCTATATTTTTTTTATAAAAATAACGTATGGAAGGAAGCTTCATAACCAATAATTTCATATGAGAGATTTGGTGTTAAAGGGAAAAAAACACAAATGCATATACAAAAACTAAAGGAAAATTCAAAACAAATTAGTTAGGTCCATATGTGATTGTGGAAAATATGGGTGAAATATTATATTAGTTAGCTACACTATAAGGGAAGCATATCAAAAATCCTATGAACATCATGTATATATGAAAATATTATACTTTAAAATGTTCAAGCAATAAAAACCTGACTATATATAGTTCATGATTTTCACATCTTATTCTTCTATTTTTATTTCCATTGATCCATTATTATATACCCTTATATTTTAGTAAATTTTTAGCCACTTATCCCTTATATTTTCACTTCAATTTCTTGAAATTTTCTAAATAGTATTTAATCTGGCTAAAAAATGACATTAATTTATCTTCATGCATATTTTTTTCTAGAATTTTGTCATTTCCCTTACAGGAAAAAATTAAGAATAATAGGATAAACAATATCCACTATTTCCCTAATATTTATAGTTTCCTTTATCTTTTTACTACTCATAATATGAATTTCCAGAACACAAATCTCTAATTCTATCAATTTCCATATTATTCACACACTACAATATGGAATTTCTATTTTTCATAGAAAATCTCTTTATTTTTCAAGATCAATTGCTCCATACATGAAAAATATTTCAACACATGTAATTTTGACAAAATTATAATACATATTCAATTACTTATGTGCATCTTTAAACCCCCTATAGATTTATAAAAATTTTGATTCACATTCCTTAGGGGGTAAAATTCATTCTATCAAGCTATATGAACCTTGCTAGTGCACATCTTCCATTGACACTTGTGAATTATATATATTAGTCTCATTTATTATAATTTTGACACCTTGGTTTCTTTCTAGTATTTTTTTCTTATTTACATATTGTATAAATATAAACAAATCATATATTTTAAAAAATGCAAAAACATTCCAATATTATCAAAAAATACAAAACCAAGACTTAGGCATGATTAGTAATTTAGTTTACATATCTTCACTATGATATTTATCTCATGACTAATAGATAGAATATTATTTATATATCACACATGAATTTCATGGGTGTTTATGAATATTTTTGAAGGACATAAAAGCATTTTCATAGGTTAATATGTTGGACTCTCATCTATGCATTAGCCTTGCTAAGCTAGTGACTTATTACTCATAGGTAGAAATATGCAATTTTTATCCTTATATAACCCATATACTATTGATATTTCAATTTATACACGTCTTGCTAAAATTTTCACATTACATAGTGTACATGAACATGTTACTTGATAGGATATTATTTCATGACATATGCATAAATTAGACTATTGTTGTTAATTATATGTTTCATTTGTGATTTTCACTTGTACATTGTAGATTAAAATTTTGATTTTCTATTGTGTTGGTCCTTAGACCTTGTGTGATATTATTTTCTTCATGCATCTATATGAGATATTGTGTGTTATATTCAACATATGAACATGTCCTTGATTTGGCCCTTGGCCCTATGTTTGGCGTATGAAATTCTAGCATGTCCTTTATTTATCCCTTTTACCTATGTGTGTGTGTGTGTGTGTGTGTGTGTGTGTGTGTGTGTGTGTGTGACATTTGAACATGTCTTTTATTTTGTCCCTTGGCCCATCTATGTCACTTTTATTTATCATTTATATGTGTTGTTCATGTGCTTGTTGATCTTTATGAGTTTTATAAATTCCATGATCCATATCATGAACTCCTAACATAATAACATAGTAATTCCATGATATTAAATGATACATTATATAGGCCTTTCTTCTTACATTCTATGCACAATTTCAAATATTGATATACTAACACTTTTCCATATGCTAAAATTTTCCATAATAACATCTTAATACACATGTTTAAAGTTATATTTTATTTTGAGATCAATGAATTTTAGGATAAGAATCACTCACCTCAAAAAGGGGCATTTAAATGGGTTTTTAATGCATGAGATAAGCCATTTTCAAATATAAAAATTCAATTATGGACACAATCACAGTTTCAAAAGTTGAAAATTGAGTATTAGCACATATTGTGGGGGTATATATATTTTTTATTAGATATGGTTAAAAGGAGAGGGTTTTTTAGAGGTCCCACAACCAAGAAGGTTTTGAAAATAGGTCCCACAAACTTCATAGTATATAAAAAAGATGGTTTTTTAAATATCAAGTCCCACAACTACTATAGCAAAATAAAGTAGTGGACCTGAATGGAACAAGAAAAGAATACCCATCGAGCACCAAACACTGAACCTAGAGGCTAGCTAACACATGAAAATAATTGAAACAACTACACATCAATATGAGTAAAAAAATGGTCCAACCAAATTAGGCCTAAACTTAAAATCCCTTCATCAAAACATTAGCATAGATTTAGAAACAAGATACTAACAATGAGGTTACCTAGGAAACAACCCATAGAAATAATTATGGTGTAATAACTACAAATAACCAAACAAATAATAATTATTTTAAGGATATTCCTAATACAAGATCTACTAATACAACTAGGGGAATCCCTAGGGATCCCTATGATGAAGTATAATCCAATCCTCAACAATATGTTGTTTATTAAATTCAAGTTTATGCAATTGTTAACCATGGGGAATAAAACTTGAAATAGTTCCACCCATCCATAGATCAAACTTGAAACATCACCAGAACTCTTGAAATGCCAAATGCTAGTCAAGATTATGGTAGATTTCCTAACCCAAATGCTAGTCAAGATTATTGTAATCCTCAACATAACTGAAGATGTTTTTTTCCATTGTGATGAGTTTATCTTACCCCACTAATTTTAGTGAACAAAAAAAATTTAAAAATTTTGCCTTAAGCTTGTGGATCTAAGTAAGGATCCCCCACCCACTAACCATAGGGCTGATAGGTAGTTAAGTAAATAGATTATAATTTTGATTCATACTAACCATTCTAGGAGTACATATTGGAATATAATCTGACATCACACTAACTTCAATCAATATTACAAAAATGAAACATGACATTATAGGACTAACAAACTATGTCCCTATTTTGACCTTGAGGATATCTTCTCCTCCATAGAGCCAATGCTTGACATAGTGAACATTATAAATGTATGGACTCAAGGATACAAATGAAACATCATTTTAGGCTAGAACATTATGGGTCTTCTCCAAAACAAGGAAATAAACCTTCTTAAAATTAAGGTGGGGTTAATGGATTCCTTACCAGATCTCTTATGGTTTAGTTGAGAGTCCAATCTCTCATGATTATGCCTACTAATAAAATAAATTGGGTCCTTCATGATCCAAATGGGAAAGATTTCAAACGATGTTGGGGTAAGGGATTCTATAGATATAAATTTATCTCTATGTCACTTATGATTAGTGGATATGAATCAAAGACTAGGTGGTTTGTATCTCTCATCCTTTGGGCTCACTCCACCCCTCCACAATAATGATATGAGCCACCATAGAATTTACACAAAAAAAAATTTCAAGTCAAGAGTATACGACTTAATATGTAGTTTTCAACCCAAAGGGTCAATGGTTATAGATCCATGAGGATCACAATGTTATTGACACTAAATGGTGTTAAAGACTTCATTTTCATTTACATGATCAAATACATATGACCAAGCACAGTAGAGAAAAAATGAGTCCATAATGGGGTTGTAATCTAGGATATTACATACATATAATATAGACTCCACATAAAAGATAGATGAGAAGAAGAGACATGCCCAAATCTAGGTAAAGGTTGAGTTTTAAAAAGGATGTAGGGGTGGGAAAGGGAGTAGGGGAGGGAAGGGGATGTGACTCTCATCAGGGCCTAAAAATTAGGATTAGGCACTCTTTTATTTTTCCATAGGAACTTGTGGGTTCATATCTCATTTCATATATACTCCTATTTCATTTTTTATTATAAAATTCACATAGTTTCAAAGTTACAATGATCATTCACATAGAGTTTCAAATTTTACAATTATAATGGATGCATAACAGCATATTTATTCCATAGTATCTATATTCACTAACATGGTAATAACATGGGTGTAATCCATTCTCTTTTGATCATGTTATGAAGTATTAGGATATACTAGGATTTTACAATTTAATTTATAAGCCTTCTATAGTGGTTGATTTAGTTTAATTTCATAGTGCATGACTTGGAGTCAATTGAAAACTCTATGATTATGTGTAAATTTGTTAGGATTCCAACTCTTTTACATCTTGGGGATACAGATATGTAAAAACATGATCGATTTTTCAATATTATTTAATAAGTAACACTTTCACTTTATAAGATAAAATTCATGGAGGGGTTTGATCACCCCCAATCTTTCTCCATTGGTTTGACTAAGTGACCATATTATCCAAGTGCTTCATGGGAGGCACCATTTCTCCAATGATTCAAGGAAGCATCTTCACTAAGAAAATTTAAAAAAGAGTATCATTTTTATCACAAATATAGGTGTACACATTTCATACCCTCATTTCAAATTTCAAATTACTCAAACACAAGTAAATTTAAATTTAATTAAAAATTATCAAATTTCAAGTAAAGTTTCAAATTTTAAAATTTTATTTTTCAAAATAACAAAATAACTTTAAGTGTTTTTTATGGTTTTCCAAACTATATAGTGCCTTGCATGATTAAATTATGTAGCTTAAAGACAAAATATGTCTTACACACTAAGGTATGGATTTTCTATAATATATTAATTTATCTTATAGACCAGGGGGATGTATTAACCTAAATTTGGTGATGAATACTTGATCATTCTTATTTTATCCCCTTTTACCATTAATTGACATATTCACTTAATTGAAATTTATTTCACCAATTTGACCTATCTAAAGCATGAGTGAAGATCATATTTCATTACAAGGCCATCTAATGTCACATATATAAATTATATTACTACTAAAAACATATATACACATCTGTATGATTTGTCTTAGACCCAAAACTCAACACCTTTCTTACATGGATAAGAATTCCCAATAGGATAATAATTCTTATCATTCTAATCCCTATTTGTCAATCATCTCTTTCCATATAAATAATCAAATATTCAAAAAATAAAGTATCCTTAGGGTTGGAATTATGATTATTAAACTATAAAATGGTATTATTCCATTTTAAAACACTATAAAAGCATAATAAATTGATTTATTTCAAAAACTTGTCAATTTTATAAATCTAATCACAAGATCTTATTTACTCACGTGCACAAAATACAAAATTTCCATATTATTTCCAAATCAAGTTATAAGCACTTCAAGTAGTCATGAGCCAAGTATTTTTTAAGTTTTACATAATCCTAGATGAATCATGATCAAGTACAAAATCCAATTCTAGATGTATTCATATAGTCAAATGAGAACAATTACAAAACACACTTCGGTGGGAAAACTATATGGATGTTTGATCACTCTTCAAAGTAGTGGTATGTATGAAAAACTCTGCATAGTGGGGTGTTGAGGTTTATAACAACTCCAACCATTAACTCCATATTACTTCTTAACAATTATTTATCTCTTTATGGCATAGATATACATTTTTAAACTTAAAGAATGCATATATAGGTCTCCACACTATTTTTGAAGATAAAATCAGTGAAATAAGACTTAATTTTCACCATTGAAATCAATTATTCTAGAAGTTACAGTCTTTTAAAAAGTCGTAAGATTGACTAATGTGCACATTAGTGACTATCATTTCTATTCTACTAGGCAAACAAGCCCTTAAATTCATGTAGGCTCATATTTTATAGGGATTATGGGTTTTATGCAATATTTATGTTCTTATCTTTTGTTTTATTATTTCATCACCTGATGACTCAAAAATATAACTATATCTCTATTTTGCATATTTTACCCTTGTACATTTCTATTTTGCTTTATCTATTTCATTTATGCATCTTTAGTTTTATATTTAGGACTATATTTATAGTACCTTGTAATACTATATTTCATTTATCTAATTTAAGATTAATTCATCATATTAATTCAAAAATAGATAAAATAGTCACATTCTAGTAAAACAACATATCCATGTAGCACTATGTAAGATATGTGTAACTAAAAATTCATGTGTAATCAATATAGATAGTTAAATATGGTAAAGTGGTCATAGAAGGATATAATTTATGATAGTGAAACCTATGGAATAATATGACCCTTGTGTTAGCATGGCTAATAGATAGAGGAAATTCCACCATCTATATGTAGAAAGGATTATAAGATATATGCATAATTTATCTCCTTATATTCATTTCCATATGTGTCCAAAGTTTGAGCATATGTGAATACCAACATAAAGTGATATAATTGTAGTCAGATACATGTGGATCTAAAACATAGGGTCTTCTCACTTTTGCCTAGAAAACTCCCTATCTTGCCTTATACTTCCTCTCTTTTGATGTTTATTTGTATTCATTATTTATCCCATCTATTTATAAACTTTAATTAAAGTTTCCTAGGGAATAAACACATTGAATTGGATCAATTAGTGTGAATAATATTTTTGTTAGTGGGAAACATGAATTGAACCTCCAATGGTAGTACTACATCTCTTGGGGATCTATTTCAAGAAAACTATTTCATGGAGTCCAATACTTGTAAATTATGCTTTGGATTATTTTAGAATTAATCCGAAAATGAGTGGATGAAATTACCCTAGTATTCTCTGAATCTTTATCAATGCACTTAACTCATTAGGTGTATTTGGGAGAAAAAAATTGGGTTGAAGCAACATATATAACCTATGATAGTGAAACCTATTGAATAAGAAGCCTCTAATATTGGCATGGATAATGGGTAGAGTAAATTATGACATATATATGTCCATGTGTAACATGTATATCTTGCATCACATTCATGTATCATGAAATTCCTGTGTATGAAAATAAAATTCCATATATAA
Source organism: Torreya grandis (assembly GCA_037957365.1). Classification (NCBI taxonomy): domain Eukaryota; kingdom Viridiplantae; phylum Streptophyta; class Pinopsida; order Cupressales; family Taxaceae; genus Torreya; species Torreya grandis. The sequence continues at coordinate 4,595,871 of JARHVA010000423.1, read as the reverse complement.
AACATGTGATAAATAACATATGTAAATAGTGTAATCTAGTAATAACATCATGTTTAGGTCTTGATTTTTATTTTTTTGAATATTTTAAATGTTTTTAAAATAAATAAATATTTATGCTATTAAAGGAGATAATCAATGTGATGATCATGTGTAGGTATTGTGTCTCTCAACAACCATCTATTTATTGAATCCTATGTTATATCATTGTGTAAAATATCATTAATTTTATTGAATTCATATTCATTGTATTCATCACTATTATACCAATCCTCAAGATTATCATAGTCATAATCATCCATGTAGTCATTATCTTGGGAGATTTAATTTCTTATACATATCTTGTCCTTCAATATGTCCATTATTATCACTATCTTGAATCAAATGCTCTAGATATGAGGAATATTGTGTATTTTCATATTAATAATGTTACACATATATTTATTTTAATCTTATTTCTTAGAAAAATATTATTTCTTTGTTTATTTATTCATAAGTACACTCTTCTTTATCATGTGATTCTTTTTGTAATTGTTCCATTTGTAATTGTTATTCTATACCTTTTCTAATTATAAATTTTCTTATTCTTTTTGTAGTTGTACCTTTTGTAACCTTTCTTATTCCATTTGTTATTTTTGTAATCTATCTTATTCCTTTTTTTTTAATTTTTGTAATCCCTCTTGTTTCATTTGTTCATTTTGTAACTTCATTTGTTTCCTTTGTCCTTTAAATATGTATCCTCAATTGTATTAAATTTTTTACTTATATAAGGTGTATCTGAATCTAGTTATGTTTGAATGGATGTCTCTTATGCAAAATCACCACTATCAATTAGTTTTTGCATGATGTGCTTAAAATCCCAACACTATTTTATATTATATCCTACAAGTCTATGATAAGTACAATATTTTATTGATTCCCTCAAAGAGTGTATAAGATAAGAAAAATAATCAATATTTTCTTTTGAAGTCTTATTAATCCTTGGTAAAATCACTTACCCATTTATCATATATGTATATTGTTTCTTAACCCATACTCGAGATGAATTATTTTTAGGTAAAAAGCTATATAATGGGGAAGCAAAGACGAAATTGACACTAGCATAATTAAGACTATGGATATGTTTAATATTATCTTAAAGTGATGTAATCTATAGACATAGTTTATTTTATAAATCCTCTATGGAATTTCTCATAGTAACCATCTGATATATAATTTCTTTACAAGCACAAAAACTTGGTAATTTTGATTGAATGTACATAAAATAACCATAAATAGGATGTGTGGTAGATGGAGGGTGTTGAGGAGGAACATGTTGAAAACCTCCACTTTTTACTATAGGATGGGTCACCTTATCTCTTGGAATAAAGATAGCATGGACCATGAAATACACTATAGGTTGTTAGACCATAATGGGGGTAGGATGGTAGCTATCACAAACTTGAGGTTAAAATATAAAACTTTTCAAGGATGAAACCCTAAGGTTGACTTATGGTTTAACACAATTAAATATATGTATGATTTAACGAATATGTTTTTACCCTAATTTAGATTAAGATAAATTACATAATCTAATTAAGATATAAATTAGTATGTGAATTCAAATTACTAAATATGGTGTTTAAACATGAATCTAAACATAAAATCTTGAATTAGATTGTAATTATTTTACAAGTGGCATATGATAAATATATTAAGTAATATAATGAGACAATTACTTGGATTTTTTTATTGATTTTTTGACTATGATTGTGTTTTAATAGTGGAAACAAATTAAAGTAGTGTTATGATTTATTAGGTTCATGAACTATGTTTTTATTTGTGCAAGGCCAATTTTCTTAGCTTTGGGTCAATATCTATTGTCCATGTGACCTCCTAAGATTTATAACCATTTTAAATCACATATTACTATTCAATTTAAAAAATTTACCACTCAAGAGATTATATGAACTCTTAGTGGTATTCATGCCAAGGTTTTCAAACTAGAACAATGTTTTTATAAATCAAGTCATTCAATTTTTTTAATAATTATTAAAAAATCATTTGGCCATATATATTGATTTTTATCCTTTTCCTATAATATTAATTTCATGTAATAATATACTTTATGATGGTAAATTCTATCTATAATAACATCCTATATATTTTCATGTAACATGTTTAGATTACACATCCAATGACAGGTTATTTACTAATATTTTTCCTAAAATACTTAAGGATTATGCTTTGAAATGGTTTTATGATCTCCCATTATAATCTATACATAATTTAAATCTTTTGGATGATATATTATCATTTCACTTTTCTATCAATATTAGTGATAAGGTCTCATATGATTAAATAGAAAAACTCAAGCAAGTACATAATGATGAGCCAATTATTAACTATATGCCACATTATAAGACTATAATCTCTAAAATGACAAATATTATGGTTGATAAATAATTTATAAACATATTAAATTAAATATTAATTTTTCTTATACATGAGTTTATTATGTTCAAATGCTTTCAATATTTTGATGACATGTGTCATATGTTCAAAGATCATAAAGTTAAGTTAATTACTATGAATAAGATAAAGTATGGGACTAATCCTAAAATATTTTATAATTCCAAGTTTTAAATAAAACCATATTCCAAACATAAGTAAAATTATCTTAATAATGGGGTTAAGGAAAAACTTGATGTAGTTTCATAAGCTACTAATAGGCATGTCTTACTTGTTCCTCAAATATGGAAATTTACATGATTATTAAAACCTCCTCATAAGGTTCTATAGAATATAATAGAGTTAAATTTCATATATCTCCATCACAAATGGATATTGATATTAAAAGGGAACAAACTAAATGGTTGTATATCATTTCCTATTATGATTGGCATATATGCTCAAGACATCTTACTAATAGATGTTATGGTTTGAGATATAAAATACCAAATTTAAGTGATGAAAAAATTATTGAGGTTAAAAATGTTAATAAACCTTTGAGTGAATTAGTTTCACAAACTAATGTTAAACTCAATATATTATCATATCCTTATCCCAATCATATGACACAAAAAACCAAGAGTAATCTTGAGGTACATATGACTTAAAATGCACATCCTCCTCTCACTTTGTATGCTTTTATATCTGAGGAGGCTCATCCTATAAATGGTATTATTTGAAAAATTAAAATAACACCTCTATAGTTGTATTCAATCACACTCCATGATCAAGTAATTTTTATGATGATTCTAGCAATGCACCTTTGCTTGTACATGTTTTCATTGAATCACATACTATACACAATGTCATAGTGGATAATAAGTCAAGTGAAAACATATGAATTATGACATTTATTAGTAGTATTAGGTATACATAGATATTTTATTGGTAAAAATATTATATTAAATGGATTTTATGGAAAGAATAAAACTCTATTGGGTCATTTTATTTCAATTTATTCTAGGGCCTACAGTAGTTATTATTTGGTTCTTTGTTTTACCTAATACTAAGGATTTCAACATGATATTAGGATTTATATGGATATTTAAGGTACATGTAATAAAATATACAATAAATTGATGTTTTAAGTATACCTACAGAAACCAAGTTCTTATAGTTCTATATATCCCATATAAGTATCCCATTTAGACAAAGAATTTTACTCCACCAAAACTTATTGTAAAACCTGTATAATTTCATCTTACAAAGTCAAATAAAAAATAATTAATTCATCCTCCTTAATACATTATATTAATTATATATTAAATTTTAATAGACTTTACATATTATACCATGTTCTAAGATATTTTTATAAGCTTTTTTGCATGTTCTATAATTATCACTGACACATTATTCTAGCATACAATGATGTCCACAAGTTACTATGGTTACTAGAGATGCAAAACAATTTCATGATCATGTTTTCTATGATGAAGATGTTGGATATTTTATATTTCATGATCATTTAAACAATTTAGATAATGATATACATGTTACTCCTCACCTAAAGTGTGTGACATTTTCACAAATTGATATAGGTCTTACATGTGAGAATTCCATTGATGGGATAATTTGTTACTTTTAACATAATTAAATTAAAAAAAATTAATAATTCATTAAAAAAATAAAAATATTCAAAAAAAATAGAACTAGAACCTATGCATGACATTCTTTACTAGTATACATGATTGATTGATGTTATTTATAATATATAAGTTGGATTATATATCCATTTTATATGCACATGATTTTCATAGTATACATTATTGGGATGAAATAAATATAGGTTACATATAATACATGGACACACATATGTGTGATAATTATTAAACCTAATGATTAACAATTTACATTTGAGGAATGTCTACACTAGGGACATATTTTACATGGTAAATTTTATATCTTTCTATGTTAGTAATCGTATTAATTTAATTATATTGTAGATACATGGATTTATCTTGTGTATATTATTTTTCTATGGCTATTATGATTATTTATATTGGATGATGACAGTATTTGATTGTGTAAACTAACATTATTTGTAAGATGTGTGCTTGATATTATTGATTAATATATTATGTGATTATTTATGTGCATTGCTATGTACTCTATGAACACATTGATTATTTTTTTCACATAATTTTTCATTTTTTAAATTAACCTCTATTCCATGTCATGCTCATGTCAGGTTTGAGTTAAATAAAATTCAAGTCACATATTGAGTGTGTATACACATAATATTTTTAAACTTTATCAATTATTGACACTTTATCTCTTATAAGAACCTATCATTTTTTTATCTCTCTGGGTGCATTCATTAAAGGGTGTACCAAAAAAGTGGTGGGAAGACATTTGGAACTTTGTAAGATTATTGGTCAACCCTATCATCACCTAAACCCATTACAAATCTTACTTATCCAACTCCCTAAGTAATACAAACCTCATTTACACATTTCCTTAATCATTTCTACTTTTAATAGCCCATAATTAAGCAAACACCCCTATTATATACTAATTTATCTAGGTTTATCTTATTATAAATGATTAAGTGCATGTTACAAAACTAAGTCAATGTGGCCAACTTAGTTTGAGGCCTAACAATAACTTTTCCAACTAATGGGATTGAGTTAATCAATATTGTTGGATTAAATTATGGACTGGTTAAGGCTTATCCATTGATATAAATATAAGGCTAATTTCAACCCCATTAAGAGTAAAATTCACTTTTACCTCATTACAATTCATAATTATGTTTTTCTATCATTTGAGAATTTCATTTCTTAGGGTCTTGCCTTGGAGAAATAGAAAATTTGTCTTGTTAAAGTCTTAGATGCATAGGAGAGGTATTTCAGCCTGAAGATGAATTATCTTTGTGACACTTACAATCCACAACAACCTATTACAAATCAACATTAGCCAAGGGAGAGATTGAGAGTTGATGGGTTCATTTCAAAGGTAAGTATCTCTAACTTTGTTATTTCATTTGATAGGTAAATATTGTTATAAATAATAGTTTGAATGTATTTATCCTATCCTAGAATAACTCTACATTGACTTGATCAGTGTTTTATTTACTTATTATGTGTTGTTATTACCTCCATTTGTGCTACAAGCTTTGGTGATCACTAGATTAGTTTTGCATTTTATATATGTAGACTTAGCTAGGGTTATTACATAGTGTCATTCTACTAGATGCTTTGTAACCCTATCCTTTGATGTTGTGTAGTAAGAGATCCCTTAGTTAGGTTTAGTAGATCTAATTTGGTCATGATCTTGATATAAACATGTATTACGATGGATGTTACTTGATTACCTTATTTGATTTTGGATTTTACTAAGTTAGATAGGTTGTAGATATATATTAATTTGTTTCATGTATTATGGTGAACTCAACATGAATTTAACCCTTTCATTTTGAATTATTTTAGTTTCAATGTTATCTAGGGAATGTGTACACTAACTTATTGAATATATGAATGTGCCACATGGATAGGGACCATGGTTTATTTTTGGTTAATATTTATTTTATAAGATGATTAAAATGATATTCTATTTCCATCTGGGATCATGTACATGGAATATTTAGTAACAAAATGTAGGTTGACATACCTAGATGCCAAGTATATACAACATGGTTAAAACAACATAGTTTTTATGATTATATATTAGTGTAGATTATAGTAGAATCGGTCAGATAATGTTGGGTAATATTATATGGAAAAAAAATTGATTAAGTTTCCTATAAACACATGAAGGACTAAGTGTAGACCTTGGATATCTAGAATGAATGTGTAATTAGTGCCTAATAGTATAAATATTTTAGTAAGATTTAGTAATTGGTGATTAATATGATGGATATGTGTTCCTTACTATAGTTATATCTTTCATGTGATGATATGTGTTACAACATTAATTCTCATGAAAAGGGATTTGTATTCTATATAATACAATTTGATTATTGTGATATTGGATGTTATTACATAATATCTCTATGTAATGATAACATTCCTTGAGAAATCTCTAAAATCTAATTCTAATAATAAGAAGACCTCTGAGTGATCCTGTTTCCTTTTTGAGATAACATCTAAATATTTCCGTTGTGTATTTGTCTAAATACACTTTCATAAGATTATATAAGAGTGTGATGAACATCTGTAATCTTAGTATAAAATGAATAACTTATAGTGATTTCTCCTTTATTATAATCTATTTCCCTAAATCATAGGGGACATCCCTGTAATTAACATGTTTTGGTTAACCCAAGAACCTGTATTAACAATGGTTTGGTGATCATGGAACCCATTATTTAAGGATATGATAAGGTGATTGCCTAGTCAAAGAGTCATATAACACTTTCTAGATTAGAAAATCATTGAGTTTTTGTAGAAGGAAGCTAAAGAATAAGGTGTTCTAAATGGAAAATTACGTAAGAACATATTTATGTTGAAATTTATGAGATATTATGGTGAAAACTACCTAGATTACTATTTAATTGGTTGACATATCTATAATACCATTATATTATATCTCTTGTGATTGCTGACATTGCATGGTCAAAGGAAAAGATCAAACAGATTTAATCCTTAAACACCAACTAGACTCATGTGATAGATCATTGGTTGGATTTGACTATCGATGGGTATATAAAATAATTTTTAGTGCATGGATATATATAATTTGAAGTGTAAAATGATCTATTTATGATAGGGATAAGAGGAAAATTTTTGTAGTGACTTCCTATGCTCATTAAGATGTTGGATATAGAGAAAGCGAGGGTACATGTTCCCTTTAATATGGATTAGTCACTTTGGTCACCATGGGGATATGTGAAACATAAGGGAGAATGAATAAAAGATGAAAATTTAGAGCTTTAACCTAATTCAAAAATGGAGAATCAAGAGGAGGACTAGAAGAAGACTCTAGACTGAGAAAGAGAGTTGTGATAATAGAGGAGATAGCATAAACAAAGTGCATTCTAGGAAGTTATGAATAAGAGGAGTAGTAGTAGTATTGATTATTTGGATGAGAGGAGAAGACAAGGAGAAGTGAGAGGTGAGGAAAAACAAAATGAGGAGCCTAGACAAAGTAAAGATAGAGAGAGGAAGTGACAAGGATCTAGCATGGATGATGGAAGAAGGTAGTAATATAGAAGTAGATCAGATGGTTAAAACCTCATAGTTTCTAAGAAGGTTATTCTAAATAAAAAAAGAAGGATTGACCTATAGTAAAATTTATATAGTATAAGTTTAAGTTTCAAGATATATATCTTTGGGCGTAATGATCATTTTTCAAAGGAGCACAAATCCCCCAAGCCCAATGTTTTTCAAAATCATAGTAATTCCTACACAAATTTAGATGATGATAGTTTTTAAGGACCAATTCTAGAAGAAATTAATAATAAAACCCTATAATTACATAAGGCCATGTATCTCAAAGTTTCCCAAAGTTTCTCAACCCAAAAAAAGAATAATATAATAACATTATTATCAAAATTTATCAACCCCTTAATTTTTATACATGCTAGGGATTTCATTACATAATTTCAAATTTTAAAAGAAGAGGAAAGAGATAATGAGGATATATCTATGACTAACATATCCATAAAACCATAGGAGACATTATAACCACCATCAGCCCATGAGGCACCTCAAATCCCATAAAAGTGCTAAAATTCACAACCCTCTTAGGCACCAATTGTAACAAAATCAACTATGATACCTAAAGGAAGACCAATTATGGTAGTTCAATTGGAGAATTTTACCCACCTATCTCCCTATGATGGGTCTACAAACCTATAATAAGACGTACTCACCTACACTATGAAATGGAAAGCTAAAGGAATCATCGATAAAGCATTAATAAGTGAGATATAATTGTAGCATTGGATGGTAGAGAACTAGAATTTATATTCAACAATGGGTGTCGACCAGGTAACACTAAAATAAGTCAAAACAATGTTGATCATAGAATTTAAAGTCTAGAAATGATCTAGTTAGACCATACAAGATCTCAAATAAATTTAGTAAGGAGACAAAGATACTATCTTTGAATATGATTGTACATTTTTAGATGTAATGAAGAAAGTTGAGTTTTTTTATGGAAGACAAAGACAAGGTTGCTTGGTTTGTAGAGGGATTAAAACCAAAGATAAGGTTTGTTATTTCACAAATGTAGTTCACTAATAAAACATAAGGACAATTACAATCCAAGTCGAGTAGATTGAATATTATAGAAGAGATTCAAATCTTAGTTTGCAGATAGAGAACACCTTAAAAATCCTTATGAAAAGAATAAAATAATAATAAGAAGCAATGTAAATACCTAGGTCAAATATTTAGTCTATGGAGGATGGCAAATAAAGGCACCATAGGAATGAGTGCCTAAGAATAAAAATTGAGTTTTATCATATATTTCATGTAGTAGGAAATGTTACATATCAATGTAACCTACTATAAAATTACATGAGGAAATCATAGACATTCTACTATAACTTCTAAAAATCCTATAATCATGATGAGAAGAACTATCAATATCTATAATAACTAAGATAAGATGTCACCAAAAATGTCTTTGCAATGGTTTTGTAGAAAGTTAATACTTAAACATAGGTTATTATCACACCTAAAATGAATAGGCCTGACACTAATCATTTTTATAGACCTTGAGAACTGATGGTACTAGCCTATCAACCTACAAACATACCTAGTTGGAATCATTTTTTTAGAATTGGATATACCTTGCATATAATTGGAATCCATGGAATCCTATGATTATATAGCCAATGAAATATAATTGGGCACTAGAAATAACTTAGGCCTAATAAGGCATGTATAGGGGTACTCAACAACTAAAAGGATGGAATCCACAACATAATTCTAAAAACTATGGACCATAATAGTTCATTAACTGGGGTTTTTAAATGAATAGAGGATATTGTGGAGTAACTAGGGGAGGTTATCAAAGAGGAAAAATATGAGGTATAGTAAATGTATCATGACCTCCAAATTAACTCTATTTGTGTATCAAGTTCAATCATGTACAAAAGAATTTACCTATGAATCTGCAACATCAATCCTATTATGATTACTATAGGGTTTTTGAATAATATGATATAGAGGTTTTAATGGTGTTAGAAAAGTAGTGAGAGGACAAGGTTGTAAGAAATATAGATATGGTATATGCATAACCCAAAGAGGATACATTCTTACAATCCATCATTTATTATCAAAATGTAGATCAAGGATTAACCCCTTGAGAATCGACATAGGACCATGTGATCAATAAATCAAAGCTAGATAAGTATCTAAAACTAGTCACAGAGAAAGGGTTAATGTATGAAGTAGCATAGATTCTAAAAATGATTCAACAATAAGAGACCATTAAAGATGATGTTGTATCCATAGATGTGAAAATGTATGGGTATATAGTGCATATAATGTGATAATATGGTGTTGTCACCACGTTGATGAACTTGATGAAGCTCCTTGATACACTATAGAATGAGGACATCTCACAAAACATCACCAATTTTCTCCATAATCTGATGGAGTGTGCATAAAAGGGACAATAATGAGTGGATTAGATGATCTAGTATGTTAAAGACAAAAAACCATGGGATTTTGATTCAAGAATAGACATTGAGATAGCAAGGTATGCGGTACCTAATGCAATGTTTGATTTTGATAGCACTATCAATATGATCCCTCAGTCAACATGGGTTATTATTGGCTAACTTATGTCAAGTTACAACCCTCTTATATTGAGTCTTGAATATTATAGTGTATTGAACTAATTTATAAATTGGAGGATGTGGATATCAAAGTCATAAAACTAAGCCTACATGGTGACTTCAAAGTCATAGATATGAATATGGATGAGATTCACTGTCTTACACTAATTTGTAAAAAGTGGGCCTATGATGATTAGATTACCATAAATAGAGTAAGAAACCAATTGAAATCTCATCAAGGATACAATATTATAGTGATTCCCTTAAATAATGATGTAAAAAATACATATTACATCCTAAAGATCCAGACTATGCCTATATATGCAAAGAGAATAGTTGGATGAAGGTGAGTGTTGAAAATAGATGATAGGACCTACAAGTTACTAAATGTGACTTCCCCTACATTCACAAAATCATATCAAAGGTACCATTATGTTTAAAGAGTTACCTCTTAATACCATACAACCACATGTATATATTCCACCATTAATGGTAGATGATGGCCACTCCATGTCTATAAGGTCACCAACTTAGTCACACATAGATTTTATATATCAAGTTGGTCAAATGGATTAAGATTAAATAAAACTAATAAGAGAAGGAGTTTTACCTTGGGATATAGATTCTTCAATAAGTGGATATTCTAATTCTCATGGTATCAATTGGATGAAGGGTGAACATGAGGTACAACCTTTGTGTATGGTATTTGCAAATAGAATGCTAACTACCACACTACTTTGTCACCAAGTATGTTGGCCACTTTACTCCCTAATTTCAATAATATGTGTTAGATATCAGCCAGATAGTTAGCACTCTCACCTATGCATTGAATGGGATTCATGGGAACTGGTGGTATGTACATCATAAGGCACAAATGTAATGGGATGATGCCTACAAAATCCTTCTAGATTAATTCTAGTTACTAGAGGGAGTCAAAAAGGAATGTCCAATATTTACTAAAGGATATTACCTTGAGCTTCATATTTATCAATGCATTGAGATCTAGACTATGGAATCTATCACCCAAAATTATTGGGTACATATATTCCACTATACTTTGGGTACCCTTCCTTCTGTTTGATGCATACACTAGGAGCATAAAAGGGAAATATGATATTGTGCATAGGTTCAAGGTGATTTTATTTAGAACTTTATTTTTAAGATGATAAGCCTTCAAAATATAAGTAATTATAGAAGCTATAGGTATTTTTATTCCATAGGAGGATGGAAGACTTACATGGAATAATTGATTCCTCATCCTCTAGTGATGTAAGCTATAATTTGAATAAAACACTACATGTCTATAAATCAAATAAGGACAAGTAAAATATCTATATTCAACCATGTCATAGAATATAAGATGAAGATGAGTGGATGATATATTCAATTGAGGAGGATGATATGGTCCTTTTAGAATCATTTGAACCAGAATGGTAAGTTGAGGCACTTCAAGGTCCAGCCACAAAATCATCTAAAGAAGAAAGGTTGTGACATCTTAATATTCCAGAGTAACAATATGAATTATTAATGCATGATTCCATTCCTAAGTAAGAATGCAATATTTAACATGAACCTTTGAAATATCACATTGAGAACATTAGAATAGAGGTCATTCCAATATTGGCATATATTAGTGATTACTAGTCATAGTAAGACATATCCAAAGTATTGAAGCTCTTACAATATTATTAGGATGTATTCCTAAAAAAAAAAGAATAATTTAAGGGTGTGGACCCATATATCAAGGAGATGAAAATTTAACTAAATGAGTGTGCATGACCTATTATGAAAAAGACATACCAATTAAACCCAAACATGAAGCTAAAGGACAAGGTTGAACTATACCACGTGCAAGAGGAGGTAATTATCTTTCCTATGGAGAGATATAACTAGGTGAGCCCTATGGTTATCTAACCAAAGAATATTACTAAGATTAGAGTCTGTAATGACTATCATATTTTTAATGAGGCCTATGTTAATGACCCTTTCCCTATCCTATTTACTAATGAAGTTTTAAAAGTAGTCATTGGCAATGAGGTGTATTCCTTTAATACTGATTTCAATGGGTACCATCAGATCCCAATTATAGAATAAGATAGAGCCAAGACAACATTTAAAATAAAATGGGGTTATTTTGCATACATGGTAATACCATTTGGATTAAAAAATGCACTACATTTTTCTTGAGGGATGTTGTATCTATGTGTATTTTGAAAATAGTGCTCAATTTTAAAAAGTGTTTATTTTTTACAACCTTTGGGGTTTTTTGGGGGCATGTAATCTAAAATAAAAGTATCTTGGTAGATCTGACCAATATTGTAATAATTATTGGAATGCCACCACCCATAAGTGTAATAGAGATGTGATCCTTTTTTGGACATAAAAGCTACTCTGGAAAGTTTAATAATGGGTATGCTACAATATCTACCTATTTAGAGAAGTTACTAAGGAAACACAATTCTTGTGGATAGATGAATGCCATGTGACATTAACTGATTTAAAAAAAATATTGGTAACTACACTAATATTAATTATCTTGGATTGGAGTAAGTCCTTCCACATACATGTGGACACATCAGGGATCATAGTTGGCACTATGTTGGCACAACCAAGGGAAGGTAGATTGGATCACCCCATTCATTTTTATAAATTAAGGTTACTTACAGATAAAAATAATTACACTACTATGGAGTGTGAATCCCTTGTGATAGTATTAAAACTATAATTTTTTTCCATTACCTGTTATCTATGTTATGATATCTATTAATAGATCATCAGGCTCTATGCTACTTGGTGTATAAACCCTTACTAAGAGGTTACATATATTGATGGTTAATGCTTTTATAGGAGTTTTAGTTTTGAATTAATGTCAAACCTAGTCAAGATAATGTGGGACTAGATCATTTGAGTCAACTCCAAAATGGTAAATAACCATAATAAATTCACAATGAATTACCTGATACACACCTATTCTATGTTTCTATGATTCCTAAACAACTAGAGGAGATTGCATAGTTTTTGGAACATGGGACATTCTTAGAACACTACACAAAATAAGAAGAATTATTTGATTACTAAGTCCCTTCTATTTAGTATCATCAGAGGATTCTTGAACTATCTAGGAAAGGATAAATTATTATATAGAGTAGCATTCAAGCATGAACAACCTCAAATACTTGAGGAAGCACATCAAGGCATCATTGAAGGTAAATTCACTAAATATACTACTGCAATAATTCTTTTTCAAAGTGGTCTATCATGGCCTTATTTATTTTAGGATGTACACTAGATCACACAACAATGTGATATCAATTGAAGGATAGAAAGGCCAAACCACCTAGACAAAATGCCACTCCATCCAATGATTACAAAAATATTTCAATAATGGGGGATTGATCTCTTAAGGCCTATCAATCCACTAAATAAATGAAATCATGCAACTATATAATCACTGCTATCAAATACTTTACCAAGTGGGTTGATGCTACTATGATAACAAGTTATGGTGTAAAGGAAATAACAAAGTTATTTTATGAGAACATAATCACTAGGTTTGGGTGTCCAATCAAGTTGTAAGTGATAGAGGTAATCACTTTTTGAATAAATCCATAAAGACACTCACTAATGAATTTATAATATTTCACCGTAAAGGTATAACTTATCACCCTTAGGTGAATGGTCAATTGGAGGTTGTAAACAAAGTATTAGTTAAGATGATAATAAAGGTCTGTGATGTTTAGCGAGATGGTTAGGATCATAGACTTCCTATAATATTATGGCATATTATATGCATTACAAATGTGCCTTGGGGTTTACCCCATTTTGATTGGTGTATGGTTTAGAAGTAGTAATACCCTTAGAGTATGTTATAAGTATCTTGAGAATCATAATCATGATGTGTATGGGAGACCAAGAATATTTTATGAGTAGGCTATTGGACCTTAATAGAATGGATGAAGACCATTGCATAGTAGTATGGACACAAGAGTTAAATAAGTGTAGATAGAAATATTGGCATGATAAGAATCTATGAATTAAGGAATTTCAAATAGATCATCCAATCCTATTTTATGATAGCTAGTTTTAAACCTTTCAAGAAAATTGAACATCTACAAGAAGGTACTATATATTATTCATGAGTTACTGTAGATAGGAATAATTTTATTGAGGGATTTATAAGGTACCATTTTGTCTAGAAAGGTGAATGGAAATAGGCTCAAACCCTACTACTAATAATCTATGTGCTTAAGAAAGGATAGGTGATAAATCACATCAATTTAATGTAGGATTAATTTTCATTCATGTTGTGCATGTAGACATCTAAATTACATTTAGTGTTGAAATGTACCTAGAACCTATTAATATTTTTTCTTAAAATAATTCATCACATATCCCTCTAAATTCAAATAATTGAATAAATCAAAATAATCAATTATGAACACTTTAAATCCTTATTTAAATATAAAATCTAGATTTTACACCTCACCTAATAAATTCCATCTTATTCTCCCTCACATGCTGACTCATTCCAACCAAACCCAAAACTTCCTCAACCTCCTTTAAGTCATCCCCTGAGTTATCAATAAGTTTGAATCATTCCTAATGACTCAACTAACCATTCCCACACTTCTCTAAACCATTTTATATGGTCATCATCCTCACGGGTGAGGACTCATTATCCACCATTGATTATTTGGATCATTAAAGGAATCCAAATAATCCTCCACCATTGGATCTTCCTATAGAAAACTATAAACAAGATTGAAAACCATCATTTTCATCCATCCAAACTATAAATTCACAAGATAATCAAAGAAAATAAAATAAAATGAAAGCATCCAAAAAAAAAAAAAAAATCACTAAAATTTTGCCCATTCTCTTTTGCATTGGAAGAGTGAGCAACCACATTGTTGAAGAGAAAATCAAGTTTACATTACAATAGAGGGAAATTGCATATTTAAGGTATAATTTTATGTTTAATGTTTTCTTTTCTTTTTTAACTCTATCTTAGGTTGAATTTATCTTAGATAATATTGCATAATTAGTTGATTTATTACCATTTCTAAATTTAGTTCATATATTTTGGCACACCCAGTGAGACTTTCCCTCATCTTTTTCATCCTACATTCATCATAATTACATTTAGAAAACACTTTTCATTTATTTTTTTCTATTTTTAGTTGCAAATGCATTTAATCTTGTCTTTGTGAGTGTTAGTATAAGCTATAGGACATTATTGGATGTTTTCTACTTGGTTATGTACGCTCACTATGTAATTACAAATTTGGAAACATTAGTAGCAAAATTATAGCCCATAATAGTGAAATCATTTTTTGACCCATTTTATTTTCTTTTTCTTAATTTTATTTATATCATTATCTTTTCATTCACCTTCTGCTTCTATCTTTGTTTTCATTTTTTTCTAATTCTCTGCTACAAGAAAATAGTGAAATCAATAAACTTTTTAGCAAAATTATTGTTTTTAACTATTGATTCATCTTAATTAACTATGAAATTATTATTTTGAGCAAAATCATCTTGTAACTCTGAATTTTTCCTTCTATGCTTTTTGCATTTTTTATTTCTATCTTTATAGGTTTAATATAAAAATCATTTTACAATAGTGAAATTGACATTTTTAGTAGCAAAATTGTCATTCTGTGTAGTGAAATCATTTTTTATTTCAGTGAAACCATTCCTGTAGGCTACAAAATCATTATTTTTACAAGTGTAATAAATTTTGTAGCTATGAAATTTTCATATAGGCCAAAAATAATAATTTTTAAGCACTAATTTATTTACTCTATATATTTTGTATTTTATTTATTTCCTTTATTTGACTTGTTACAATTTTGCTTTTTTATCTTTCTACGTAACTGTGAATTTTTCATAGAGAAGTAGTTTTTTATGTTATTTTTGTGGTTTTTCTTTGCTTAATTATATGTTTCCTTGCACCAAGCCTAAACAAAACATTCTAACCATTTATTTATATAATGTTTGTCAAAGATAATCAATAAAAAGGCTAAAAAACCAATTTATTTTACTAACACTTTCAATTTTATTTTCAAAGTTTTTATTAATTACATCACATTTCCTTTCAAGTTATTTGTTTGTAAATTATGGAAATTGTGTATGTTGTTCCCTTGATATCACATTGGTGATGATACTTGAGAATAATAAATAATTATATAATTTTATGTGTTACCCAAGTGGTGCTCATGTATGCTCTTTCCTTGGTATCACATTGGTGACGATACTTAGAAATTACAAATAAACATTTACTTTTTATTTATTTTTCTAGGGGCTCTATTAACTGTATATTTCACCACCATATAGTAGGCCAAACCCCATTTATCAGTGGGGTATATAAATTTAAATCCATCTATTTTAATTGCCTACATGATTGTGTGTTTTAATCACATCGTAATGTGAGGGGATTTTGTGCTCTAATACTGAGGGTTTCAACAGTTGCCCTAAAATATGATATCATTGACTGTTAATACACTAAGACTCCTAAATATGTGTTGGGAACTTTGGAATAAGACCCAATAATGTGTATCTACTTTATGTATTTCTTCTAAGTTTTTCCCCCTTAAATAATGTTGTTTAAACCTTAAACCTAGGAAAACATCTTTTGTCATTCAAATTTGCTGCATTGATTATCGGTTAGCATCAAGAATCTACCTTCCACACACCCTTGAAACTATATTCAATGGGCCATGGGAATTCAATTATCCTCCATGGTTAGTGCCTTGAAATACTAGGATATATCTAAGATTATAGATGAGTTAGTGACATCAAAAGGCCCAAAAGTTGTTCATGACCCTTATCCTAGTTTTTCACCTTTTATGTGCAATTGTTTGACTATTTATCATATAAATTTGTTTGTTGTATCCTTGTGTTTATGATTCATTGCATTAATCTTGATTGAAAATGAAGTCCTTTTGAATCTTAAAGACATCAAACATCTTAAATCCAAATTTGATAAAAAAAATCAAAAGCATTTAGTTAGAATCAAACTTTTTAATCACTTTGGTATTTTATTTTACTAGTCTAGTTTCAAGTCTTTTTCATTTATTAAGTCAAGTTTTTACCTAAAAAAATGTCACCCATTACAAGAGACATGATTATGTTCAAAAATCCCTTGATTAATTCAGTCATAAATCCAAATTTAAATAATCTTTGTCTTAACCAAAGATTCTATCCAACCAATTTTGATTCAAATACATCTTTGAATCAACATCAAATCAATCATTCAACAAATCTAAATCAAAGTTTCAATGTTGTTGAAAACTCACCAATCAATCATATAACAAATCCAAATCTGATTTTGAATATGTATTCATTCTCATCCATTAATCAATCAAATCCAAACTTGAATAGTCATTTAAGTTTAACAATCGACTAATCAAACCCAAACATCAATCAATCAATTTAAAACTTGAATAATCATTTTTGCTTACCCATTGATCAACATCTAAATTTTACTTTAGGGATAACATTGCATCATTTTTTATGATTTGGTAGTCAAATTTTTTTGAATTCGTTTAAAATTTATACACCACTCATTAATCAAATTTTTTCAATCACAAATCAAAGTGCATTCATAGATCCATCTAGTTTTAACCTTAGCATCAATGTAGATCAAACCTTTGGTTCACCTTCATCACCACTTTCAAATATTCAATTGAACCAAAACCCATTCACAAATCAAACCCCAATTCAATTAAATCCAAATATCTTCTAATTAAATCAACCTTTAAACTCCTACACTCATCAAAACTAACCCTTACACATTCATCAAAATCAACCATTTGATTTTACATCCAACCCATTCCAAAACTTGAATTAAAATACATCAAATCCACATTTGTTAACAAATTTAAATCTGACTACCTTCACAAATTCAAAAAATCGAAATACTTTCACCTTCAAAATAGATCCAACAAATCCATCTTTCCATGTTCAAGATACCTCTCTAGATCACTTCATTACTAGGGAATCCTAAAACATTTCACATCAACATCATCCTAGTAACCCTATTGTCCAAAATCAACCAAGTCTCCTATCCACTTGTTATAGTCTTAATCCTAGCATCACTCATTACACTAGCCAATGGAATCCAATTCTAACACCTTACCATCTACTATCACTCCACCCCCAAAGCTAAGAAAAATTAAAAACCCCCAAAAAATCAACAATATTATTGTGCCTATTAAGATAAAATTCACTTATTTATGGAAATATTGTGATGTATTATTTAAAAAATTGGTCGCTAGAACCTTAGTCATATTTCAAACCACTAAATACTTTGAGCCAAATGTCATAAAACCTAAGTGGTATATACCTAATCAATATTGTAATTATCACAAAATTAGAGGTCATTCTACAAACCATTATACAACAATAAATCATTATATCCAAGATTTGATTGATAAAGGGTATAAATTAATGTAGATCCAAGTGTATCCACATCCAAAAATCATAGCTTGGTGGTATTCCAAGATGTCTTTCTTGAGCAAACCACTCATTTCCATGTCAATTTCATAACCTTCCATCCATTTCTCACAAACCTCTTTTTGATGCATCCATTTTTAACCAATCTATAGTCGACCAACACACCTTTGACAACCATGGTCTACCATCCATTTTTAATGATCCTATCTTTGACCAAAAAACTATCTTTGATCAAGATCCCATTTTTTATCAAGCTCCCACTTTTGACAAATATTCTATTTTTGACCAAAATCCTATCTTGGACAAAACCTCCTCCAACCAACATAGCCTATACATCACTGGATAATAACATCTATAGTTCTTTACTTAATATTTTACATTTACAAAATATCTTCATCCAAAATCCATCATTTCTAAACACCCATTGAAAAATTTACTTATGGATAATATAATTCAGCAATCCCTCCTTATGGCCACCTCTAAACCAAGATCAAATTTATTATCAAAATCTGATTTAAAATCCATTTTGACATTAAGAGCAAGTTCATCATAAAAAAACATATCAATAGATTAGTTTTATAATGTTAGAATTGAGGAAGCTTCATTTGGAATTTATGTAAGTTCTCTTGGTAACCTCTATGAAGATCATGCAACATGTTCTCCTTCTATAAGCACTACCATTCCTTTTCCCATCCAGTATACTAATAACACATTACCTACACATGTAAATTGGGACCCATATAAATAGACATCATTAGACTTATTCCATGATGACATATCATTTTTAACATATATAAAGATCCATGTAGACATCCAATTTGAAGAAACACTCCCTCATGCAACCTTATTTGAGTGTCTAGGGGAAAATCAAAATAAAAAATATATTATTGGTGGAAGTCTCTTCAAGACACCAATAGACAAGCAAGTCAACTCTTCATTTATTAATGAATCCAATATCAAAGATAATGAAAACATCAGGCCAACTAGGAAAAAAATAACATGGAATGATCTTTTGGTTATAGTCCAAGAATGAATAATAACTCATATATTACATATTTATTATTCTAATCTTGTATCATGTCACTATAATGAGTTAGATCATGATTTTGAGATCACATTCGATATACATCACAACAAATTTGAATATTCTAGATTTTCCAAAGAATTAAGGATTGTTAATACAAACCTATATTATCTTTAATTTAATAGTATTTGGTGATTAGTCATTATTGGTTGGGTAAGATATATTGGTTTTTGTACATATGGTGAACTCATTAGTTTATGGTGTTTAATATTATATAATAGTATCGCTTGTAATCCTTATAGGGAAAGGGTTCCTAATGCCCTGATAATACAAAGAAATATTAGAAGGTTTATAGATTTTAGTTTAACTATTAGACATATTAATGTGGGTCTATTTTATAATTGTGTTTACCCAAGAAAAACTAAAATTTCCATAGAACTCTATCAAATATATTTATAATTGGATATATATATTTAAAAAGGATTTCTCAATAGAGAATTATTTCACTATTAACTTTTGGTGGTCCCAACAACCTCATTCTAGTCAAGTACTATTCAAAGTAATTGACAGAACTGAAATTAATATTGAAGGGGAAATCTAGTCAGAATGATAAACATTATCTAGAATTGGCATGGGATAAAAACAAAAAAATACAAAAATTTATGCATCCAATGACCTTCCATTGGGTTTCAATGCCAAAAACTCCAAAAAAAATCAAAAATCAAAAATCAAAAACAAAATAACATGTTATCTATAAGTACCTGAAACTTGAGGGTAACACATTTACAATTACATTCTATGTTACCTTTATTGCAATGCATTTTCTAGCATTTACATTTTGTCTTAGATATCAAATATTATTTTTGGTGATTATTTAGTTGTTAGTTCACATAATGTAAGATTTCAAAATGTATCTTATCATATCATTTCAATTTTCATTTCACCCTATTATCCCATGGAAAACATTCTCAAAGTTAGCATTACATTGGTTCTTGCATTAGTTCTTATGAACACATTACATCTCTTTTCCCTACATCTTTTTGAAAAAAATAGAAAATACTAGCCCACAACCTAGTCTAAAATCTTGACCATGATAGAGACTCCTCTTAAAATTACCTATAATAATAAAAAAATTAGCATGTTATAAAAAGCAAATATGGTAACTTTACTCACCTATCTTGGTCTTTACTGATGAGCCCTTCCATCTTACTAGTTGCATGGAGCCAAGACTTGGGAATAAAATCCTTATAAATAAAATGACACCCTTATCCAAAAATTATTCAAAATCAAACTCAAAGTCCACATCTCTCACCCTTCCTTAATCTTTAGTGTTGAGCCTATGGATCTCACTTGTTGCATATGATTATCATTGGGGGGATATACCCTTACTTGTCTATGTATAGTCTTTGGTGATGAGCCCATGTGTCTTCCTAATCACATGAGATTACATGTAGGGAGTCACAAATAAAAGTATCAAATATTAAAATCAAGAGGTTTCCAAGAAAATTATCTTTAAAAAATCTTGTCTATATGTTTATGTTGAAAAGGGTAACTTTATCCCATTTATTGATTCTTTCTGGGCTAGTTCTCTCTAGATATATCCAATAAAGTTAGTATTTTGTGAGTTTACCAAGAAGAATATTTTATACTTGGATCATAAGGATTAGATCACCTTCCTTCTTTGTGAAAAAATTTGATTCTTGGTTTTCATCTTCATCATTTCATACTCATCCTATTCTCACTTTCATTCTTTTACTACAAATTAAAAGTTATATATGTTATGAATCAAAAATCTTTTAAACTAGATTTAATATGACTATAAATTAGATCTAAATTATGCACTAGCATGCATCACAGAAACATTCCTCAAATCATAGTTATTATGAAAGAAAAAATGAAGATAACAAGATAGCAATCACAATAACATAGATCTACCATACTTCACCCAATATGGGCTACGGATCACCAAGGAAGTCCTCAAATAAAATAATAATGTAAAAATAAGATAACAATAAACTCTTATAGAGATAGAAAATATCTTGTAAAAAATGTTGCACTTTCACCTACAACTACACAATACTGTATCTCACAAGCTACTATACCACACCCTATAATAAACACCTATACTTTTCAAAAAATATTTGCACTTTGACTCTGATCCTCAAAGCCAAACCCTGTAAATAAACCATCAACCTCTAAAGACCACACCACACCTATATATATAGAAAATGAAATAAAATCCACAAAATGAGGAGAAATTGCACCATTCTTATCCAAGATAAGCATCATCCACTAAGGACACCTTAGTTCCATCTCATTAAGCTCATCCAAAAGCCCATCTAGGAAGGAACACACCAAGATAGAGTCTCTACCTTTTAAGGAACATTTTCTAACAACATGTGATCACAAACAACTCCTTGAAATAAGGAAGGCATCCCCTTTTCAAATAAACAACTAGCTCCATAAAACAAAGGAAGTCAACATGGAAAAATTGAATCTAACAATTAATGCCAAAAAATATGAAAACATAAAAATTAAAAAATATAAAGAATATTCCACTCACATGTGGAACAAGTTTCCATAAAATCTAGATTAGGGAAAACTATGCTCCCCACATTTATGGAGCTCTCTAGGACCTAAAAATATACTCCTAAGTTCATGTGATTGCCCCAAAGGGCTCCACACTCAATAATCTCCCACTTGGAAACTATTTCTGCTAAATAGAATCTATCACTACTCCATGACCACTAAGGCCAACCAAATATGAACATAGTCTTAGCTTGTCCAATGTGAGTACCTTGGTCATCATATCCATAGGATTATAGCTAGTATGAATCTTTTCTAGCTTCACCAAGTTCTCCTCCAAAGTTGTTCTGATGAAGTGATAACATAACTAAATGTGTATCACCCTCAAGTGTAAAACAGAGTTCTTTACCAAATGAATATCACTATGAATATCAATGTTTAGTCTCCCAACTTCTTACTCATGCCCCAAATCTCAAAATAACTCTTATAACCAAATCATCTATTTGTTAGCCTCTATGGTAGCAACATACTATACCTCTATGGTTGACAAAGTCATAACCTTCTCTATCTTGGAAATCTAACTAACTATTGTATCTCCAATAGTAAATATATATCCTATCATACTCCTCATGCTATCAATATCCCCTACCATATCTGAGTCCACATAACCATGTAAAGTGGTATCTAATCCACCATAACATAATGCAAAATCCATGGTTCCTCTCAAATACTGAAGAATCCTTTTCACTACTTGCCAATGCTCATAACCTGGATCACTCATATACCTACTCACAAATCCCACTTCTTGGGAAATATTTGGCCTAGTATAAATCATGGCATACATCAAGATTCCAACTTTCGATGAGTAAGGTACCTTAGACATCTTAAGATTTTCATCTTCTATCTCGAGACACTGCTCCTTTGATAATCTAAAGTGTCTTGCCAAAGGAATACCAATAGATTTAGTATCCAACATTCTAAACCTTTCCAAGACTTCTTCACATAATATAATTTTGATAATATCAACTTCCTCTCCTTTTTATCATGATAAATCCACATACCAAGGATTTTCTTTTTAACACCTAAATCCTTCATAGAAAAGGAGTCACTAAGCTATTTCTTGGGCATATGAATATGTTGTATGTTCTTTCTTGAAAATAACATGTCATAAATATATAAGCATAATATAATAAAGGAACCATCATCAAAATGTTTTATGTATATGCAATGGTTAAAATGACACCTCTGATATTCTTGTTCCAACATAAAATAATCAAATTTTTTATACCATTGCCATGGACCTTGTTTCAGGCCATACAAGCTCTTCTTTAGTCTGCACACATAGTTCTCCTTCCCAATGACATCATATCCCTATGGTTGCCTCATATACAACTCTTTATCTAAATCACTATGAAGAAAATTAGTTTTCACATCTAACTATTCTAAGTAAAAATCTTCAACTATAATTAAACCAAGAACAGTCCTAATAGAAGTCATTTTTATAATAGGAGAAAAAATTCCATCAAAATCAATATCTAATTGTTGTGCAAACCCCTTGAACACCATCTTAGTATTATACCTTTTTCTCCCTTCATCCTCTTCTTTTAGCTTGAAGATCCACTTGTTTGGTAATGAACTCTTACCCCTTGGTAGCCTTACCAAATCCCACATTTGGTTCTCCATGAGAGATCTATGCTCCTCATCCATGGATTGATCCTACTTCAACATGGCATCTACCTACATTACTTACTCATAACACTCTATTTCTCCATTGTCAATGTGTAATAAATGATTCAAAGAAGGAGAAAAATGTTTAGGTGCTCTTCTTACCCTAGAATACATTCTTACCATAGGATTTTGTTGTGTAGAAGGTTCCTAAACTAAACCATTGGATACTTTTCCATCCATAATATCATCTAATATTATTTACTTTTTCTATTCCTATTCATATTCCTACAACTAATCCTTATACATGACTCTTTCATTAAAGACTACATCTCTAGAATGAAATATTTTCTTATCTTTAATGATCCATAAATGGAAACCAAAGTCATCCTCACCATATCCAAAAAAATGTGCATTTCTCTAATTTTGTCTTTAGCTTAGTCCTATCCTCTTTCTTAATGAGATCAAAAGCTTCACATCCAAATACTATAAGAAAAAAAATCAACATTCTTACTAGACCAAGCTTGTTTAGTAATGACTCCATCTAAAGGCATAGAAGGTCCTTTGTTAATTAGATATACTGTCATGCTAACTACTTCTACCCAAAATTGTAAATGCAACCCTGCATGTAACCTCATGCTCCTAGCATATTTTATTATTATTCTATTCATCCTTTCAGATACCCCATTCTACTATGGATTTCTTTGAACCATATTTAGCCTATAGATTCCATTATTAGAAAAATAATCAAAGAAAACATTACTACAATACACACCTCTATTATCTGATCTGAGACATTTCAATTTGAGACCTATTTCATTTTGAACCAAGGCTTTCCACTTCTTAAAAGTGTTAAATACATCAAATTTATTTTTAATGCAATAAACCCAAACTTTTCTAGTTGCATCATCAATAAAGGTAACATAATAATTAGATCCACCAATAAAGATACATGAGTTGGTCCCCATACATCTAAGTGTACCAACTCTAACTTGTGATCTTTCTTTATGGGTCCAACCTTTAGGAACTTAACCCACTTATATTTCCCATACACACAATTCTCATAGAGATATAGATCTATGTCTTTTAATCCAGGCAACTTATCTTATAAGATCTCTATACCCTTATGGCTCATATGACTGACCCTGTAGTGCCACATAATTACATATCCATTTTTAAAAACTAAATAAAAATAATCAACACTACTAGTCAAATATAAAGCACCAACTTTCTTGCCTCTCAAAATCACAAGAGTACCTTTGGTAACTTTCCAAGAATCTACAGTAAACATTATCGAACAACCCTCACTACCTAATTACTCCACTATAACCAAATTCCATCTCAACATACACACATGTCTAAAATCCTTAAGTATCCATGTGTTCCCATTTTACATTTTAACCTAAACATAACCTTTCTTTACTATCTCACATGGTTCATCATCACTACGATAAACATGCCCAAAATTCTCTGGAACATAATTAGTAAAATAATGCCTATGTGGGGTGGCATGAAAAGAAGCCCATGAATCTAATACCCAAGACTCATAAAAACTATCCATAGAAATAATTAAGGCATCCTAACATGCTTTACCTAATGTCACATTTACCTCATTCATTTCTTCCTTATTGGCATTCTTATCCCAAAGTAACCAACAATCCTTCTTTGAGTGTCCACTCTTCCCACAATGCCAACAAATCATCTTGGAACTAGATTTGGACTCAGATCTACCTTTTGACTTTCCACAGTTACTTTTTCTCTTGTCCTTTTTCCTCCCTCTACTATTAATGTATAAATCAATATTTAAAGATGATTCACTAGTTCTTTTCCTTTGCATTTCCTTGCTAAGAACCACACCTACTATTGACCATTTTTTGCCCAATAGGCAAAAAATCGGTCCCCTTCTGTCCCTGTTGTTCTAGGCCATTTCATTTTTCAATTTTGCATGAATTTGTTCATTTCTACAGACTCTGCAGGTTAGTCCTTTGGCACATGAAGGATCAGTTCAGAGAGTTCTAGGTTTTACAAGGCTTCTTCAGGCTCTGGTCTGAAGAAAATGAAGAAGTTTGGCATCGTTGAACCATTGAACCCAGTTTAATGCCTTGGTTTAATGCTTGGTTCAATCACTTGGTTCAATCGGCCTTGGTTCAAGATTTATTTCAATCGGCAGTTCAATCACTCCATTTCAAAGCTTGGTTCATTGCTTCAAGTCCATCACTTCATTTTTCAATCTTAGTTCAATGCCTTTGGTTCAGCAGCTTTCGTTCAATGCAGGTTCAACATTTAAAGTTCATCGACAAAGTTCAAGGCCTTGGTTCAGTGGTTAAAGTTCAATGCATTTTGGTTCATCAGCACACAACTTTGAACTATTGAACCAGTTTAGAATCAGTTCAAAGGCTTGGTTCAGTGGGAATTGAAGAAGACTTCAACATGTTTTTTAGGAGCAGTGGAACGTACCACATGTCCCCTACAGGGATCGATGGAAGCCAAGAGATGGTAACATCCATGGGTTTCTCCTATTGGCTTCAAGAAGACTGTGGTGGGCCTAAAATTTTTCTAAGGTAGTTAAAATCTCTATAGAAGCAACCATGTGTCAACTTTAGTTCAATAAGGAGGTTCAACAAATTAGTTTAAAGGCTTGGTTCAATAGGCTTGGTGTGCAGTGATTGAACTGATTAAACCGTTGAACCAATTTTGGTTCAATGGGTTGCTTCAATGGCTTGGTTCAAGGGTGTGCCCTGTATTCAGAGGGTAGTGATGGGTTCAAAAGCCCTTATAGAGGGTAGTTTAAGATCCAAAAACCCTTGTAGAGGGTAGAGAGTTTCAAAGAGCCTAAATAAAAGGACAAAGAGCGGCCAATTCCTATGGACTTTTGTTCACGAGAAAAAAGCCTGAAACAAAAGCCTGCGAAGCAAAAAATCCAAAACAAACGACCTGATGACTTTGCCAAAGATGGTGACATCTTGAAAGCCACCAAATTTAAGCAGATGAACTAGTCATTGGGTAACAGCTGCATGAACATCAAATTTAACATAGTGAAGTAGTTGTTGTTTTTGAACTACCTTAGTGCCAAATCATGGTAAGAGCCCCAAGGATTGCAGCAACCCACTAGAAGATCACCCCCGAGGGTTGAAAAAGTAGTAAGAAGACAAAGAGCAGAAATGACAATGCATTTAAGTGGTGAAGGGAAGGTGAGTTATTGTAGTTGAGCGGCGTGACCTATTTTCTATAGTTGGCATTGATGAGGGGACAAGCTATAGTCTACTTGTAGAAAAGAGGCACGGCCATGCTCTTACATTAATGCTTGAACACCAAAGTCAATTTTGCTAATTGTACAACATAATTCTAGTAGGCCTTTTCTAAAGAATGACATCAGTAACAGTGGTTTCCTCTTCCCAAGATTCAGAATGCACATGGGCCACTTGTAGAAATGAGCACCAAAAAATCTTTCTAGGAAGCACCAAGTTTTCTTCCTCTTCCTATATATTTTAAAATTCTCTTTTGAGAAAGGAATCTTCTCTCAGCCTTAAGGAAAAACTCTACCCAAAAATCTCTCAGGCTTGTAAGGCAGAGCTCTGCCAGAATTTTTACCTTAAATCAGAACTTAGCTATTTTTACCTCCATTCTGAGTTTTGCATCTTTAGTATGTGTCTATGCCTTGATTATGTGTTAAGTCATTTTATTAATGCTTTTGCAAAATGATTGTAGCATGTCTAGTGCATTTTTGAGTTTCCTTTTACAGGTTTGTCAAAAGTGTCCCTAGAGGAGTATAGGTGAAGTGGATAGGTTGTTGCAGTGTGTCCCAGAATGCCTCTAGTAGTTATTTCCTCCCTGTATCTCCACGGACCCCTAACCCACTGATGCAAAAGGTTTTCTCACTTTAGATGAAGTGTATAGGTGTTTCCTTTTGGTGAAAAGTGTATATTCAGACTGTGTGGATCACATTTTTTGGTGTATCACCTTTTCCTTTTTTAGGTTAGGTTCTATTTGTGGTGTCTCTTTCTCCCTTTTCATCCCCCCTTTTTTCATTTTATTTGTTAGCATTAGGAGAAACTAGGGCCTAAATGATACATCAAAGGGAGCTAGCCCTCATCTAGAGACTCTCCCCTCTAGCTTCACCAATCCCATAGGTGAGAGGGGATTTTCCATTATTGCATGTGGAAAGGCAGGAGCTTGGCCTCCTACCATGGGTGCAATCCACTACATCAATAGTTTATGGCATGCCCGATGGGACCAACTAGGACAAGTTGTGTCCAAAGAGTTGAAGAATTTTTAGTGTGTTCTTCAACTGACCAGCCTTTGGAGGCTTTTACATCAACACCAATGGTGACTCTAAGTTGAATCAGCTGGTTAAGTAGCCTGTGCCATTAAGAAATCACCTTTGTATGTATAATCCCTCTACACAAAATCATGGGTCTTGTTTTCCTTCATATGACTATGATCAAGCTCAAGATTTTTAGAGAACCACCTCAAGTAGCTCTCCTAGTTTCCCTTCAATGATAAGGGAAGTGGCCTTAGAGTTTGAGAAGCAAATGATGGAGATTGATAGACTAGAGGAGCAGTATGGATATCAATAGGAGCTAATGTATAAAGAGGATTATTTGTTTAGGCAAGTACAGGCTTTGCAATCCAAGGAGGAGGAGGTAGAAAAATGTAGAAATCCATCTATTCAAGGTAGTCAACCTTGTGTGCCCCCTCTTATTTTGAATAAAGCCCCCTCTTTTGCACTAAATCCTTTCTATCAGATAGCACTTTCTCACTCTAGCTCATCTGATGCATCTACTCTCAATCCTATGTGCCTGGCTTTCCAACATCAAAGGGAACTAGAGCAAACCCCCATGGAGATCAATCTTCTCAATTCCTTATATTGTGAATCTTCCACTAGGAGGAATACCATGAGCCAGCACATCCCTCTTCTAGATACTCTTCCAGTGCATCAACAGTCTCTTCTTAGCATTCCTCAACCTCCTCAAGTCCTTCAGCATGATGTGCATATTTTGAGTTAGAGGAAGGAATGCCAGGAACCAACCCTCTAAGAAAGACTCTTTCAGGACAACCTAGCCAAACAAATTGAAGATTTAGAAGCTAGGATGAATCTGCTCTGTGAAAGAGAGATAGAAGGATGATGCTAGTGACCTCTAAGAAAGACTCTTTTAGGACAACCTAGCCAAACAAATTGAAGATTTAGAAGCTAGGATGAATCTGCTCCATGAAAGAGAGATAGAACTTCTAGACCTTGTAGAGGAGCCCCAGGACCTTGGAGAAAACAAAGTTGTTGCCTATTCACAGGAGCAAAATTCTAATTCTTAGATCCTGAATTGGGGGAAAATGGTGGAATCATGGGGCAGGAAAGAGGAGAAGAAAGGTTTTGCTTAAAACCTTAAAGAAGATAAAGCTGCAATTTCCCAAGGGGCTATCATGAGTGACAATGAAGAAGAAATCATCATTAATGCTTCTTGTGAAGACACCATCAACAATGGAGAAGATGCAGGTCTTGCATAAATGCAAATGTTCTAGCAATACGAGGAGGAACAAAAGCATGGTGAGCTCTTTTCCCCCTTGTTCAATGAACTTCCTTGTTGCTTCGATGAGGAGGATGACTATGTTGAAGATCCTGAGTTAGAGGAGGAAAAGGAGAGATCTATCTTCCTAGAGGAAGGCCTTGAAGAAGAAAGCTTCAAAAAAAGAGGTAGTGTTTTGTGGGATGAGCAATCATTTTCTGAGTTCATTTCAGACATCACCACAGTCACCCTTCTTCAAGAAGGCTAAGAGGAAGCAGAGGATGAGTCTGATAGAGTCTTCAACGAGGTAGAAGGAAATAAGTCAGACCATGATACATTGTAGAGGAGCTATACACATCAAAGGGCTTATGGTGATGAGCCATTAGCCATTGATTTCCTGGTGAAGAGCACCAGTATGAGGGACCAGCATTCAACAAGCTTCCAAGGACAAGTAAAGTAAATATATGTTAGAAGCATGTTTGAATCTGATCCACTCAGATATCAACCAATCCAAGTGATAGGCAAGAGGAGCAAGTCACCAAATCTCTTTTTCATTCAGCCACTTGCTTGGCACCATAAGTCTTCTTGCCAGGAAGGGGACTTAATAAATTTTCCCTTCAATCTAGGAGGGAGGCTAACATTCCTAGTTAGCTATATATAGTAATTTGTTTTCAATTTCTTTTCATGCTTTCCCTAAGTGCAGTTTGTATAGGTAGTGTTTTTTAGCCTTGTGTGTTTCCCTTTATGTGTGGGGTAGAAAGATTCATGTTTGATTCTTGTATCTTTTGGGGCTATTGCTGATTTTGTTTAAGATGCATCTGACTCCGTGCCCAATGGATTGTAAGGCAACTGGTCTTTTTTAAGCATAGCAGGCATGCTTCCCCTAAGAGTCACTAGTTTATTGACCATTTTTTGCCCAACAAGCAAAAAATTATTCCCCTTCTATCCCTATTATTCTAGGCCATTTCATTTTTCAATTTTTCATTAATCTATTCATTTCTATGAACTCTACAGGTTAGTCCTTTGGTGCATGAAGGATCAGTTCAAAGCGTTCTAGGTTTTAAAAGGCTTCTTCAGGCTCTAGTCTAAAGAAAATGAAGAATTTTGGCATCATTGAACCATTGAACCCAGTTCAATGCCTTGGTTTAATGCCTAGTTCAATCGCTTGGTTCAGTTGACCTTGGTTCGAGCTTTGTTTCAATCAGCAGTTCAATCGCTCCATTTCAAAGCCTGGTTCATCACTTTAAGTCCATCACTTCATTTTTTAGGCTTGGTTCAACACCTTTGGTTTAGTGGCTTTGGTTTAATGTAGGTTCAATGTTAAAATTTCATTGGCAAATTTCAAGGCCTTGGTTCAGTGGTTAAAGTTCAACACATTTTGGTTCATCGGCACGTAGCTTTGAACCATTGAACCAATTCAGAATCAGTTCAAAGGCTTGGTTCAATGGCAACTATGGAGGACTTCAACATGTTTTTTTAGGAGTAGTGAGACATGCCACATGTCCCCTGTAGGGCTTGGTGGAAGCCGATAGGTGGCAACATCCATGGGTTTCTCCTATTAGCTTCAAGAAGACTGTGGTGGGCCTGAATGAGTTGCTAAGAATTATGCATAGTATGCCAAGTGTCAGTGTCTGCTATTATCAAAAAATGGCCCAAAAGTGTTCTAATGCAGCTAAAGGCTTTGTGGAAGTGGCCATGTGTCAGCTTGAGTTCAAAAAGGAGATTCAATGAATCGGTTCAAATGCTTGGTTCAACAGGCTCGACATGCAGTGGTTGAACTGATTGAACTGTTGAACCAATTTTGATTTAATGGGTTGGTTCAACAACTTGGTTCAAGGGTGTGCCCTATAGCTAGAGGGTAGTGATGGGTTTAAAATCCCTTGTAGAGGGTAGTTCAAGATCCGAAAACCCTTGCAGAGGATAGAGAGTTTCAAAGAGCCTGAAGAAAAGGATAAAGAGTGGCCAATTCCTGTGAACTTTTATCCAGGGGAAAAAGCCTAAAACAAAATCCTGTGAAGTAGAAAATCCAAAATAAAAGACTTGATGACTTTGCCAAGGATGGTGACATCTTGAAATCTATCAAATTTAAGTAGATGAACTAGTCATTGGGTGACAGCCGCATGAATGTCAAATTTAACATAGTGAAGTAGCTGTTGTTTTTGAACTACCTTAGCGCCAAATCATGGAAAGAGCCCCAAGAAGCATAGCGACCTACCAAAAGATCACCCTTGAGGGATGAAAAAGTAGGAAGAGGATAAAGAGCAAAAATGACAAAGCATTCAAGTGGTGAAGGGAAGGTGAGTTATTGCAGTTGAGCAGTGTGACCTATTTTTTGTAGTTGGCATTGATAAGGGGACAAACTATAGTCTATTTACAGAATAGAGGTGTGGCCATGATCTTACATTAATGCTTGAATGCCAAAGTCAATTTTGGCAATTGTACAGCATGGTTCCAGTAGGCCTTTTTTGAAGAATGACATCAGTAACAGTGGTTTCCTCTTCCCAAGATTTAGAACGCACATGGGCCACTTGCAGAAATGAGCACCAAAAAATCTTTCTAGGAAGCACCAAGTTTTCTTCCTCTTCCTAGATATTGTGAACTTCTCTTTTGAGAAAGGAATCCACTCTCAGCCTTAAGGCAAAACTCTGCCCAAAAATCTCTCGGGCTTGTAAGGTAGAGCTCTACCAAAAATTTTACCTTGAATCAGAACTTAGTTATTTTTATCTCCATTCTGAGTTTTGCATCTTGAGTATGTATCTATGCCTTGATTCTATGTTAAGTCATTTTCTTAATGCTTTTGCAGAATGATTACAGCATGTCTAGTGCATTTTTAGTTTCCTTTTATAGGTCTTTCAGAAGTGTCCCTAGAGGAGTATAGGTGAAGTGGATAGGCTGCTACAGTGTGTCCCAAAATGCCTCTAGTAGTTATTTCCTCCCTGTATCTCCACGGACCCCTGACCCACTGATGCAGAAGGTTTTCTCACTTCAGATGAAGTGTATAGGTGCTTCCTTTTGGTGAAAAGTGTATATTTGGGATAGGTGGATCACATTTTTTGGTGTATCACCTTTTCCCTTTTTAGGTTAGGTTATATT
Source organism: Torreya grandis (assembly GCA_037957365.1). Classification (NCBI taxonomy): domain Eukaryota; kingdom Viridiplantae; phylum Streptophyta; class Pinopsida; order Cupressales; family Taxaceae; genus Torreya; species Torreya grandis. Next base: position 4,563,389 of record JARHVA010000423.1, on the reverse strand, counting down.
TTTAGCATCTCTCTCTCCCTTTTCATCCCCCCCTTTTTTCATTTTATTTATTAGCAGTAGGAGAAACTAGGGCCTAAATGATACATCAGAGGGAGCCAGCCCTCATCTAGAGACTCTCCCCTCCAGCTTCGCTAGTCCCAAAGATGAGAGGGGAGTTTCCATTGTTGCATGTGGAAAGGCAGGAGCTTAGCCTCCTACCACGGGTGTAATCTACTACGTCAACACCTACAACATCCTCAAAATTTAAGCTTCCCTTGGTAGGGACTACATTACTCATATCCATAAAAAAATTATCCCAACAATCAAGAAAAGAACATAATATTAACAAATCTCTAACTTCATCATCAAACTTAATGCCAACATAAGTGAGCATACTTAAAACCATATTAAAATCATTTAAATGATTAGCAATTTTAACCATTCTTAGACATTTTCATGTTAAACAATCTTTTCATAAGATAATTTTTTTAGAAGTAGAGGGTTTCTCATATAACCTTCCAATTTTATCCATGAGATCTTTTATGGTTTTATCATCATAAATATTAAATGCAATAGAAGGTGGAATGCATATCTATATGGCTCCTAATGCCTTCTTATCAATCAATGACCAATCCACATCACTCATACTTACAGGTTGTTCTACTTTCCCCTCCAAAGGGATATGTATCTCCTTTTAATATAGGTAATCTTTTATCTACATTTTCCATTAAAAAATAATTACCATTAAACTTCTCAACCCTAAATCCGATCTCTTCTCCCATAGCTCCCACTCAAGCTAATATCCTTCCTATGATTTACCACTTTAGCAAAACACACAACCAATGGCTCTGATACCTATTTTTAGGGATTAAAAAAAAATTAAAATAAATTTAAGATGACCATAAAATAGATATAAATTATGCAGTAGCATGCATAATGGAAACATTCCTCAAATCATAGTTATTATGAAAGAAAAAATGGAAAGAAAAAGATAAAAATCACATATAACATAGATTTGTCATGGTTCACCCAATGTGGGCTACATCCATCAATAAAGTCCTCAAATAAAATAGTAATCTAAAAACAACATTACAATGAATTCTCACATAGATAGAAAATCTCCTATAGAAAATATTGCATAAATAAATGTTTCACTTTCACCTGCACCTACACAATACTATATCTCATAATCTACTATACCACACCCTACAATAAAAACTTACACTTTGCAAAAATCATCTTCACTTTGACTCTGATCCTCAATGCCACACCTTGTAAATAAACTATCAACCTCTAAAGGCCACACCACACATGTATATATCAAATGAAAGAAAATATACAAAAGGAGGAGAAATTGCACCATGCTTATCCAAGATAAGCATCATCCACTAAGGACACCTCAGTTTCACCTCATCAAGCTCATCTAAAAGCCCATCCAAGAAGGAACACACCAAGATAGAGTCTCCATATTTTAAGGCATATTTTCCAATAACATGTGATCACAACCAACTCCTTGAAACAAGGAATACATCCCATTTTCCAATTAAAAACTAGCTCCCTAATATCAAGGAAGCCAACATAGGAAAATGGCATCTAACAATTAATTCTAAAAAATATGGAAACATAGAAATTAGAAAATATAAAGAATATTCCACTCACATGTGGAGAAAGGTTCCACAAAAGGTAGAGTAGGGAAAACTATACTCCCCACATTTTTGGAGCTCTTTAGGCCCCAAAAATATACTCATAAGGTCTTGTGATATCCCCAAAGGGCTCCACACTCGATAATCTCCCACTTGGAGACCATTTTTCTTGAATAGAATCTATCACTGCTCCATGAACACTAAGGCCAACCAAATTTAAACATAGTCTAAGCTTGTCTAATGTGATCACCTTCATCATCATATCCATAGGATTATGGCTAGTATGAATCTTCTTTAGCTTCACCAAGTTCTCCTTAAAAGTTGCATTGACGAAGTTTATCATAACTAAATGTGTTTCATCCTCGAGTGGAAAGTAGAGTTCTTTACCAAATGAATAGCACTCTGGCTATCAATGTGTAATCTCCAAACTTCTTAATCATGCCCTAACTCTTAAAAAAACTATTATAACCAAATCATCTCCTTGTTAGCCTCTATGGTAGAAACATACTATACCTCTATGGTTGACAAAGACACAACCTTCTATATCCTATAAATCCAACTAACCATTGTATCTTTAATAGTATATATATATATCATATCATACTCCTCAGGATACCAATATCCCCTACCATATATAAGTCCACATAACCATGTAAATTAGTATCTGATCCACTATAACATAATTCAAAATCCATGGTTCCTCTCAAATACTAAAGAATCCATTTCATTGCTTGCCAATGCTCATAACCTAGATCACTTATATACCTACTCACAACTCCCACTACTTTGGAAATATCTAGCTTAGTATAAATGATGGCATACATTAAGATGCCAACTACTGATGAGTAAGGTACCTTAGACATAATAATATTTTTAGCTTCCATCTTGGGACATTGCTCCTTTGATAATCTAATGTGATCTACCAAAGGAGTACTAATAGATTTAGAATCTAACATGCTAAACCTTTCCAAGACTTTATTCACATACTCTAATTGGGATAAGATCAACTTCCTCTCCTTCCTATCATGAGAAATCCTCATACTAAGGATTTGTTTTGTAGCACCTAAATCCTTCATAGAAAAGGAGTAACTAAGATATTTCTTGAGCATATGAATATGGTGTAGGTTCTTTCTTGGAACTAACATGTCATCATCATACAAGCATAATATAATAAAGGAAACATCATCAAAATGTTTGATGTACATGCAATGGTTAGAATGACACCTTTGATATTCTTATTCCAACATAAAACAATACAATTTCTTATACCATTGCCATAGATCTTGTTTCAAGCCATACAAGCTCTTATTTAGTCTACACACATAGTTCTCCTTCTCATTGACCTCATATCCCTATGGTTACCTCATATACAACTCTTCATCCAAATCACTATGAAGAAAATCAGTTTTCACATCTAACTATTCTAAGTGAAAATCCTCAACTGTAACTAAACCAAGAATAGTCCAAATATAAGTCATTTTTATAATAGGAGAAAAAATATCATCAAAATCAATTTCTATTTTTTGTGAAAACCCATTGACCACCATCATAGACTTATACCTTTTTCTCACTTCATCCTCTTCTTTTATCCTAAAGATCCACTTGTTTGGAAATTCACTCTTGCCCTTGGGTAGCCTTACCAAATTCCATATTTGGTTCTCCATGAGAGATCTATGCTCCTCATCCATGGCTAGATCCCACTTCAACTTGGAATATACCGACATTACTTCCTCATAACACTCTAGTTCTCCATTATCAGTGAGTAATAAATCATTCAAAGAAGGAGAAAAATGTTCAGGTCTTCTTCTTACCCTAGAAGACATTCTTACCATAGGAGTTTGGGATCCTTGTGTAGAAGGTTCCTAAACTGAGTCATTGGATAATTTTCCATTCATAATATCATCCAATACTATGTACTTTTTTTTGTTCTTATTCCTATTCCTACAACTGATCCTTATACATGATTTTTTCATTAAAGACTACATCTCTAGACCAAAATATTTTCTTATCTTTAATGCTTCATAAATGGAAACCAAAGTCATCCTCACCATATCCAACAAATGTGCATTTCTTTTATTTTGCCTCTATCTTGGTCCTATCCTCTTTCTTAATGAGAGCAAAAGATTCACATCTAGAGACTCGAAGAAAAGAATAATCAACATTCTTACCAGACCGAGCTTGTTTAGGAATGCCTCCATCTAAAGAAATAAAAGGTCCTTTGTTAATTAGATATATTGTCATGCTAACTACTTCTACCATAAACTGTAAAGGTAACCCTACATGTAACCTCATGTTTCTAGCACATTACATTATTGGTTTGTTCATCTTTTCAAATACCCCATTCTATTTTGGAGTTCTTAAAACCATGCTTTGCTTATAGATTCCATTGTTAAAAAAATAATCAAAGAAATCATTACTACAATACTCACCTCCATTATCTAATTTATGACATTTCAACTTGAGGCATGTTTCATTATAAACCAAGGCTTTCCACTTCTTAAAAGTGTTAAATACATCAAATTTATTTTTAAGGTAATTAATCCTTTTTAATAAAATTTAACATCTACAAGAAGGTACTATATATTATTCATGAGTTACTGTAGATAGGAATAATGTTGCTGAGTGATTTATAAGGTAACATTTTGTCTATAAAGGTGAATGGAAATAGGCTCAAACCCTACTACTAATAATCTATGTGCTTAAGAAAGGATAGGTGATAAATCACATCAATTTAATGTAGGATTAATTTTCATTCATTTTGTGCATGTAGACACCTAAATTACATTTAGTGTTGAAATGTACCTAGAACCTATTAATAATTTTTCTTAAAATAATTCATCACATATCCCTCTAAATTCAAACAATTGAATAAATCAAAATAATCAATTATGAACACTTTAAATCCTTATTTAAATATAAAATCTAGATTTTACACCTCAACTAATAAATTCCATCTTATTCTCCCTCACATGCTGACTCATTCCAACCAAACCCAAAACTTCCTCAACCTCCTTTAAGTCATCCCCTGAGTTATCAATAAGTTTGAATCATTCCTAATGACTCAACTAACCATTCCCACACTTCTCTCAACCATTTTATATGGTCATCATCCTCATGGGTGAGGACTCATTATCCACCATTGATTATTTGGATCATTAAAGGAATCCAAATAATCCTCCACCATTGGATCTTCTTATAAAAAACTATAAATAAGATTGAAAACCATCATTTTCATCCATCCAAACTATAAATTCACAAGATAATCAAAGCAAATAAAATAAAATTAAAGCATCTAAAAAACTTTTTTTCACTAAAATTTTTCCCATTCTCTTTTGCATTGGAAGAGTGAACAACCACATTGTTGAAGAGAAAATCAAGTTTACATTACAATGGAGGGAAATTGCATATTTAAGGTATAATTTTGTGTTTAATGTTTTTTTTTTTTAAAAAAAAACTCTATCTTAGGTTGAATTTATCTTAGATAATATTACATAATTAGTTGATTTATTACCATTTCTAAATTTAGTTCATATATTTTGGCACACCCAGTGGTACTTTCCCTCATCTTTTTCATCCTACATTCATCATAATTACATTTAGAAAACACTTTTCATTTGTTTTTTCTATTTTTAGTTGCAAATGCATTTAATCTTGTCTTTGTGAGTGTTAGTATAAGCTACAGGACATTATTGGATGTTTTCTACTTGGTTATGTACGCTCACTATGTAATTACAAATTTGGAAACATTAGTAGCAAAATTATAGCCCATAATAGTGAAATCATTTTTTGACCCATTTTATTTTCTTTTTCTTAATTTTATTTATATCATTATCTTTTCATTCACCTTATGCTTCTATCTTTGTTTTCATTTTTTTCTAATTCTCTGCTACAAGAAAATAGTGAAATCAATAAACTTTTTAGCAAAATTATTGTTTTTAACTATTGATTCATCTTAATTAACTATGAAATTACTATTTTGAGCAGTGAAATCATCTTGTAACTCTGAATTTTTCCTTCTATGTTTTTTGCATTTTTTATTTCTATCTTTATAGGTTTAATAGAAAAATCATTTTACAATAGTGAAATTGACATTTTTAGTAGCAAAATTGTCATTCTGTGTAGTGAAATCATTTTTTATTTCAGTGAAACCATTCCTGTAGGCTACAAAATCATTATATTTACAAGTGTAATCATTTTTTTAGCTATGAAATTTTCATATAGGCCAAAAATAATACTTTGTAAGCACTAATTTATTTACTCTATATATTTTGTATTTTATTTATTTCCTTTATTTGACTTGTTACAATTTCGCTTTTCTATATTTCTACGTAACTGTGAATTTTTCATAGAGAAGTAGTTTTTTATGTTATTTTTATGTTTTTTCTTTGCTTAATTATATGTTTCCTTGCACCAAGCCTAAACAAAACATTCTAACCATTTATTATAATGTTTCCTTGTCTCCCTCTCTCCCTCTCTCCCTCTCTCTCTAGACACTTTTTGAATTTGATTTTAATGTAGTTGTTATTTAATATCAAGAAGGTAAGTGAAGAGAGTTATTTAAAAATTATTTACTTTCATTTATTTTTACACTTCTTACTATAATTTTTTAGATCAGCATTATGTGTTTTTATGTTCTTTCTCAAATCACCATCCCATGTTACAACAACATGACACATGATGAGATTCAAGTGGGGAATATGAATACACAAAATGTTTTTAAAATTTATAAATTACTTAATATTTATCTATTTCAAAAACTTATCAAGTTTTTATCTCTTTGAGTGCATGCCTTAAAGGGTGCACTAGGAAAGGAGTGGGTAGACCATTGGTGATTCGTAAGATTGTTGGTCAACTCTATCATTACCTAAAACCATTAAAAATCCTACTTATCTAACTTCCCAATCAATTTAAACCCCATTTACATATTTTCCTAAGCTTTTATCCTTTCAATATCCCCTAATTAAGCAAACATACCCTTTGTCTACTAATTCAGCTAAGCTAATCTTTTTATAAAGTATTAAGTGAAAATTATAGAACTAAGCCAACCTAGATAGTTTACTTCAAGGCCTAATGGTAAAATTTTCCAACTAACAGGATCGAGTTAGATAATATTGTCATTTTAAATTTTGTAAGGTTAAAGGTTTGTCCATTTCTATAAATATAAGGCTCATTTCTATCCAATAAAAAGGAACATTCACTTTTGCATCATTATAATTCACAATTCTACTTATTTTATTATTTGAGAAGTTCATTGCTTTGTTTCTTGCCTTGGAGAAGTAAAAAATTCATATTATGAAAGTCTTAGATGCATAGGATAGGTATTGTAGAAAAATAATAATTTATCCTTATGATACTTACAATCCACAACAATTTCTTACAAATCACAATTGGCTAAGGGAGAGATTGAGACTCAATGGGTTAGCTTCAAAATTAGTTATATCTAACTTTGTTATTTCATTTGATAGGTAGATATTTTTATAAATAATAGTTTGAATGCATTTATCCTAGCTTAGAATACCTCTACATTGACTTGAGTAGAGTTTTATTTGCTTCTTATGTGTTGTTATTACCCTCATTTTTTTTGGAAGCTTTGGTGAGAACTATATTTGTTTTTAATTTTATGTATGTAGACTTAGCTAGGGCTATTATATAGTGTCATTTTAGTAGAGGCTTTGTAACCCTCTCCTTTTGTGTTGTGTATTAATATATCCCTTGGTTATGTCAATCAAATATAATTTGGTCATGTTCCCAATATAAACATTTATTTCAATGGATTTTAGTTGATTACCTTATTCAATCTTAGATCTTACTAAGTTAGATTAGTTTTAGATTTATCTTAATTTATTGCATATAGAATACATGTGTACTTAATGATCATGATATTGTGTGCATATGTGTGTGTTTACATGTATGGGTTCTAATTAGTTTGATTCCATGATTTATATCATGCATTATAGTATTGTGAGTGATTTCATGATTTTTATCATGCATCTACTTAATTATTTATTATTTGTGCCTAGTTTATATATATGTTTGACATGAAACTTATTCTCCCATTAAGTTGGATTACACATTATGTAGATAATTTAATGATAGAATATTTATATGATAAAATATTTTATCATATTTTTATAAATATTTTACATTATATATATATATATATATATATATATATATTGATTTAATAATTTTTGGAATATTGGTGTATTATTCCTAATTTAGCTAAAGGGTTTGAGTAGTAAAATTAGTAAATAAATATGTAATAATTAAGCTACCAATTTTTGTAAACTATATTGCAATTTGACCTTTCTAAAAATAGTAATAAGAGATGGAAAAGAAGACTTAGCTTGAAACTAATTGATATGGCTAAGACAAGGTCTGATATCCACTATGCAGGACTAAGACACTATCACAAACTAAGATCTAGTCTTCATTTTATAATTGGATAGGAGCACCAAAAGTGGATAGGAGTGGTATCAACATTGTATTCCACCTCTACCTCTATTATCTTGCGGATCTAAGCTTTCTAGGTTTTGTTCGCTAGGTCTATGTGATCCTATCCATGAAGTTTTAGTAGCTAGAAGTTTGTAGAGCTCCTTATATAGAATATTTTCTCTTCAAACCCTATGTTCCATTGTGAGATGACCAATTTAAAGAAAGAGGGGGGGTTAGTATATGTAAGATTCACTAGATATGGATCCACACTCCTTATGTGGGCACGCAGCCTACATACTAATACTCTGAAGAGGGATCAAGCCATATGTAGTTCTCCCACTTGATGTGCTTTGTGAAATTATGTGTATAAAGATGAAAAATACTAAACTAGATGTGTTTAATATGGTTAGAGACTAGTGTAAGGATTTGAATAAGATTGTAAGTGTCTTGGTTGGTTGTATGTAGAAAATAGGGAAGATTGCTTGATTAGTCTTACTTATATTCTTACTTGATTAATGATAATTATGAAACATTTATAAATGATATTTTAATGGGATTTTGTATGGATATATTGATAATGGGTTAAATATACTCACATTAGGCTGATAAGGAGAAGGATATGGAACTAAAATAAATTGACCATTAAGGCCATAAATAGACTTGGACAAGAGCACTGAAATTAGATAGGCGTGGCATCCCTAGTGTGGTGATAGTATCATGATCATAATGGACCTAGGGGGATGGATCTATCATGGAAAGAGGATTCTAGCTTAGCTGAGATCAAGTTTGGAAAGCTATGGATGATTGGGAATCAATGAAAAGATGTCTATGAGGATCATGAGAGAAAGTAAGAGGGACTTAAGGTTTAAGTGTCATTATCCATGCTCAAGTTACCAATTTTCACATTTTATATAACTAAATTTCCCCCCCTTTATTCTAGTGATGAAATAAATTGAAATACTAGGATAAAGGAAAAATAGAAAGTGTAATTGAACTTACCTGTAAATGTGAAGCTCATGAAGCTGTGTGATGCTAGGTGTTCATAGAGAGAGCATGCTGTGAATTACAAATTTGTAATAAAAACAAAAAGTATATTAGTTATTACTAGATATACTATATCTAAAATAATAATGTATAAATCTAGGTAAGAGAGAGAAGAAGAGAAAGGAATGAATAAACCTCACTAGGTATGTAGACAAATAGAAAACATGTTGTGATGCTAAGTGATGTTGATTAATATTGAATGTGTGTCAAACCAAGAGTAATATCATGAATAGATTTTAATGCTAAATTCTAGAAGAGTGGCTCAAGAATGCAAAAGCTAGCTCTTTAGCTCCATTTTTTCCCACTAAGTGAAGCTAGGTGATCATGTATTTGTTGATCAATGTTTGGACTATGTGTCCAATCCCTCTGAATAGGTGGCTCAAGAATACAAAGGCTAGCTATTCCTTTGGATCCATCATTTCCCCATGAAGTGAAGCTATGAACTGATACCAGTATGAAATGTATGTCTTATGAGATGGCTCTTGAATGCCATGAATGTACTATGATCTAATAATGTTGGCATGGATAGTTGAATGTATGCTATAAACTAGGACATGCTTGGCCACACTAAAAGATGGAGATTAGGCTTGTATGTAAGCCACTTTGATCTAGTTCACTAGTCTTGTATGAAAACCACTCTAAAATGAGGAAGTTGGGTTGTTATGAAATCCAACTCTAAAATGATGCCAACCACCTACAGATGGAATAAGGCACACAAATATTGAGAATGTTTAGGTAATACTAAACTCAGAAAGGAAAATAAAATAAATGTGCCATACACATTACCCCCAATAATTAGTTTCTAGAACATGGATTCTAATCTAGAAGTGAGATCCATCATGCCACGCATGATGCTCCCTATATCTAGATTCTCTAAGAAAAGGTGTACTAAAAACTATTGATTCTAAACTAGTATAACTATGCAAAACTATAGTTAAACCTACTTTTCTACCTACTTCTAGAAATTTTGGTGTATTATTCCTAATTTATTTAAAGGGTCTGAGTAGTAAAATTAGTAAATAAATATACAATAATTTAGTTACTAATTTATGTAAACTAGAATGCAATTTTGACCTTTCTAAAAATAGTAATAAGAGATGGAAAAGAAGACTTAGCTAGAAACTAACTAATACGAATGAAAGAAGGTTTGCTATTCAATATGTAGGACTAGGACACTATCATAAACTAAGATTTGGTCTTTGTTTTGTAATTGTATAGGAGCACTAAAAGTGGATAGGAGTGGCACCGATGCTATAGTCCACCTCTACCACTTTTGTCCTAAGGATCTAAGCTTTTTGGGTTTTTTTTCCAAGTCTATGTGACCCTATTCATGAAGTTTTAGTATCTAAAAGTTTATAGAGCTCCTTGTAGATTAGATTTTCTCTTCAAACCCTATGTTTCATTATGATTTAAAAAAAATTGAGAAAGAGGGGGGTTAGTGTGTGTAATATTCACTAGATATGGATCCACACCCCTTATATGGGCACATTCCCTACATACCAATACTACAAAGAGGGATCAAGCCATATGTAGTTCTCTCACTTGATGTGTTTTGTGAAATTGTGTGTATGACGATGCAAAATTCTAAACTATATGTTCTTGAGATGGATAAAGACTAGTTTAAGGATTTGAATAAGCTTTTAAGTGTGTTGGTTGGCTATATACGGAGAATAGGGAAGATTTCTTGAGTAGTCTTACTTGTATTCTTGTTTGCTTGATGATAATTTCCAACCCTTTCTAAATGATCTTTGAATGGGATTTTATATGGATCTATTGGTCATGGGCTGAACGTACTCATGTTAAGCTAACAAGGAGAAGTATGGGGAACCCAAAAAAATTAACCATTGGGGATAGAAATGGACTTAGAAAATAGTGTCAAAAGAAACCAAGAGTGGCACTAGGTCCTAGTGTGGTACTATTATCCTAAGCATACAAGACTTGGGGTAATGGATCTATCATGGAAAGAGGGGTATGGCTTAGCTAGGATAAATTATATAAGGATAAAAATGATTGAGAATTAGTGAAAAGATGCCTATGAGGGTCATGATAGTAAGCAAAAGGGACCTATGGGTTGGGTGTCATTATCCATGATCAAAATACATGGTACACATAACTCTTTCTTTTGATATAATTGATTCACATGATCAATGCCATAATCAATCCCATAATCAAAAGGGGGTATACTATAGATTATGATACCAATATTATCATTTGATTTTTAATGTTTTAATTAAGTTAGGGCCACATTTGACTAGGGTGGAACCTAGCTAGGGAACAATGGGAAGCCCAGGTTTCCCTTATAAATATCCAAGAAAAGGCTAAAATCCAAAAGAGAGTTAATGAATATGTATAAAGAGATAGACCAAAATAAGACCCACACATAGGTCCAATCCTAGGCATAAGATGCCCCATGTCCCTAGCTAATTAATAAATAAGCACAAGGAAATGGAGATATCAAAGAGAACTAAAAAGGTGGAAAAGGCCATCAATAAATAGGCCATATAAATTAAGATCATCTACACCGATGGGATTATAAAATTTAAAAATAAAGAACACACTAAAAAGAGTAGACAAAATAAGATTTGAAAATTAAAGTATCTTACATAAAAATTGTGACCTGGTAGATTTCTACCAACATTGATCCATGAACCAATCAGCCATAGTTTGAATCACTTCCCTCTCCTTGCAACATAATGGACAAATCGAAGGAAACATCTAGATAAATAAAGATCAGTAAAAACATCCAACCAAATGAGTGAGAGAAAAAATTGAATCACTCAAAGTGAAAACCTTGAAACCCCTAAAAAGATCTTCCCAAGATTGATATGCATTAGCTATGTCAAAATGAAATAATAGAATAGTAGAGACATTAACCAAAACCTCAAAGAGTGAAACTAGAATTATGCCACCACATAAATAAAGGACACCAAGGATCTAGCATTCCCAAATTTTTGAAGGGGGTCTTCCCTATTTATTTTTACTTCCTCCCAAATAGATCTTAGCCATGGAAGTGTCACAACCCCATTCGAGTAAAGGACTATACCAAAGGACACAATCTTTTTCCAATCTGCTCCTTAGTAGAGAGTCATGAATAATTAACCCATAATGTTTTTTTCCAAAATATAAAAGTGTAGGAGATGTAAAAAATTTTACATCCCAAAGGCATTAGACCCCAAGTTTTGAATTTATAATAAAGAAACACATGATAATAGGTCCATGACTATATTTAAATTTGATCAATTGAAATTAAATACCTTGAAAATTAGGCCTAAATCAAAATAAAATTCTAAATGACCACTACCAAGATACTTCCTTAAGGAATCCATTACCCTAAATAATGTGTTTATATAAAAAGTAAACCACCCAATATAAAGAGCATCATTATAAAGTGCCACATAGATCAGGTCACCCAGAGTCCCCAGGTGACAAGATTTACAACATTTATCCATGCCCAGGTCTTAGAAAAAGAACCCTATCCAATATTGAGGATGAGGAGTCATCCAAAAAAATTCATCCCCTGAATTTGAGAATTGAGGTCCCCCATAATATCAAAGCAAATGTCTAATGAACCCACCTTTTTTTACAACTAGTATGTGATTCCTTCATAGAAGAGGTACCAACTAGTCCTTTGTTTCTGATTTTATCTTGAATACCCACACCATCACTTCCATTTCCTAAATTTATTAGACTCAATTGATATTGGTTCCAATCAACCAAATCTTCTTTATAATGTCAAAAATTACTCTTCTTCTCTTCACATATATTTAATGTTTTAGCCAACACCAAAATGAAATATTTTCCAAAATCTTCTTCTTCTTCTTACTACTTATAAGGATAGTTCTCCCACCATTTACTTAACTAGATAACATGTATCATGGATTCCTCTTCTGTGGATTCCCTTTCCACCTCTAGAAGGTGTTGAGACTTGAAGTCCCACACAATCGCCCTTCTTTCTGAGACTTGAAGGAAACCAAGACTCATATTTGATTTTTAATGTTATGTTTATTTGTATTTTTTTATTATCTTAGGATTTTTATTTTATTTATTTATTTCCTAAAATAATTATTTTATCAAATTTGGACACTTTTTAGGAACTTCCTAAAAAATATCTAGAAGTGCTAGCTAAAGTTTAGTTCATTAAATGTGTAATTAACTAAGCTCAAGCCATTATCTATTCATCTTAAATTAGTTGGAAATGATATATAAGTTTGGTTAAATTAAATTAATGTTATTATCAGTCAAAATTCTACTTTTAAAGGTGTTTGGGAACCTAGGTTGTCTAGTGTGCACGTTTACTTAACTCATGAAGAGGCTTCTTGCATGGTGTCCATACATTATTAGTGAGTTAAACTTGTTATATTAAGTATATTTTAATTTAACTTAGGTTTTAATTAATTTTATTTTTATAGTTTTATTTTTATACTTTCTCTTTTCATGTTTTATCATGCAAGTTATTTGTAATTAGAATGTTTTAGCCTTTTTATTAATAAAAGATAGTGCAAAAGTGTGGCATCATAATTCCATTTTGAAATTATTTTTGCATATTTTTATTATCTGATTTTAGTTTTAGGCATTCATAAGGTAAAAAAATCAAGTTTAAGAATATTAATTTTAAGTTCTTCAGTGTATATTTTGTCAATAATCACACAACAATATTAGATTAATAATTAGTATTTCTAGGCTAAGATTGGAATATCACTAGCTTAATTTTTTGACTAATTTAGAGTTGATTTATACTCTAGTGTCCCCAAAATTTCACACTTAACATTTTGGGGTAACCTTATTTAATTTTTTTACATTTTGTCTTATTTGAGTCAATTGTCCTTGCTAAGTCAATCCTCTGAATAAAGCCTTAGTATTTATTAATTATTGTGTATGATTTCTTTATTTCTCCAATTTCTTCAAATTGCTCTAAAAGGTTGAAAATTTCTACCTAAAGTAACCATTAAAAAACCCATTTACTCATCTCCCTCAGAATATCAAAGAAGCTAAAGTGTTTTGCCTCATCTCTAATGCAAATCAAGTTCTCCAAACTACTTAACTTATTTAAAATAATTAGAGTAGTCCCATAAGTTTGAATTACACTACTTAGTTAAAACTAGAGTTATCGAATAGCTTTACTTTGATCCTGAAGCTAAGTAATGTAGTCTCATAAACCCACTGAGCACTATCTAAAGTAAACTAGGTTTCTAGAGTTGCTTTACTTACATAAGGCCACAAGTAAAAGCAGTGGAGGTTTCCAAACCTGAACTACTCATTGGCCTAAACTAATTTAGGTTTACAAAAGTACTTAAATTCAAATAATAAAATCAAGCAAAGCAACATGAAAAGCCTAAAAAAATCCAAGAGATTATGTGGCTCTTTCCCACATATTCCAAATTCATCATAAACTAAAGAGGGGTAAAAATTTATTAGAAGCACAAACGAAACCAAGATTACATTTCATTCTCCTGATCCACAAGTTGGACCAGCTACTGGTATAAACCCATAAGAAGCATATTTAACTCAGTGATATTCTAGGAGGGTCCATTTTCTAAGGCCCACTTAGCAAGACAATCCGCAGTGTGATTCCACTCATGGGGGATATGTATAAAGGAGATCAAATGCAGAGAAGTGCTTAGTTGCAAAATCTGATGAATAACTCACTGTAACTGCCAGTTCACCTTGGTAGGCCCACTTTTGTTCAGCAAATTAATAACGATTTGTGAATCCGATTCGCAAATAATATTTTCCAAGTCCTTATGACAACAAAGTTTAACCGCCTCTAGGATGGCCATGGCTTCCATGAGGTTGTTCATCTGATGGCCTCTGTAGCTGGAGAAAAGAAACTAAATTTTGCCGGTCCAATCACGACCAATGCCTCCTATGCTAGCCTCCCCTGGGTTCCCCTGAGAGGATCCGTCCAGATTAATTTTGATACCTCCCACATCCGGGGGGGTCCATCATCCATTTATACCAACAAGCCATGCTCCCTTTTTATTATGAGCCAGCCTAGGTGCACTCACCACATCCACGCGGGTAGGGGGCAACAAGCCCAGGCGCAGGTAAATGGCCACATCAACGTGATCCCATGAGCTGCAGTCACCACACTTCACATGCAAAGTATCTTGTAGTGAACACTGCACTTTCAACCACAGATCATTCATAACCTATTGTGCACCCCTGAAGATCCTTTTGTTGTGCTCTAGCCATAAATTCCAAAGTATAAACAAAGGTCTAACACTCCAGGCGTGTTGAAGAAGAGACAACTTGGATGGAGATGGACCAAGACGATCCCAAAACTTAGTCAAGGAATAAACATGCCATCAAGTGGCACCCCAGGCATCCCACCATAGGTGCCAGATCCTCTTAGCAAACTCACATTGAAAAAATAGGTGTGAGCTTGTTTCCTCGTTGTTGTGACACAAGACACAAATGGAAGGGCCTTGGAAACCCCTTTTACACAACATGTCCTAGGTAAGACATCTGTTATGAGTCAGAATCCATAAAAATAAATTGCACTTGGGCCAAGCAGCCCTATTCTAGATCTTCTTCCCCCAAACAAACTGATCACCCACAGGCAATTTTCTAGTCAAGACCTTATAACCAAGAGAAATAGTATACTGCCCAGTATCATCTCCTCCCCAGGCAAGATCATCTCTCCCTTATAGGGAGCTACAACTTCTGGAGTCAAGAATGCAAGAGAGTTCCCTCCTATCCTCATCAGAGCCCCTCAGTGGCCAAACAAAGGAATTTTTCCACCTATAACCAACATACCTACCCATGTTATAAGCTTCCTTATAGTGTGCCACAGTATGCCAGCCTGCAATGTGAAAGGATTCGCTGAGGGTCTGAAGATGTGGGTGAGAACATAAGAGAGATGGCGCACCATCCCACGAATCTCTCTAGAAGAGAGCCTCTGTCTCGCTATTACAAATCCAAAACAAATAGCCTTTGACAAGCTGAGCTCCAAGCTTGAGATTCTTCCAAACCATCAACCCTCTCCCTTCAAGCAAGAGCCTAGAAATATGCTAGGAATCAAGGCCAAGAAAATACTTACCAGTCAAAATACGGGCCCATAGAGCAGACTGGTTATCACACCATCTCCAGTAGAGCTTGGCAGCAAGAGCTTGAATAGCCAATATAGCAGATCGCAAACCAAGCCCGCCTTCATGCTTAGGTCAGCACACAGTCACCCAATTGATAAGGCTCCATTTGGCCTTATGCAAGTTACTGCTCCAAAAAAATTGTCTGGAGAGGGCATCAAATTCCTTCAAGAAGTACATCGGGGCAGCCTGGACCATACATCGGTAGATAGGCAGGGCTTGAATAACCGACTGAAGAAGAGTCACTTTACCAGCCATAGAGAGCCATCTATGGGTCCAATGACCAACTTTATGCTTCAGTTTGTCCAAAATATTCTGCCAGAACAACCTAGGCTGCCTTCCCACCACAATGGGGATGCCAAGGTAAATCACTGGGAGGGCTTGAATCTGGAACCTTAAAATAGTAGCAATTCTCCTCTGAATAGGTGCAAGGGTGTTAAAAAAGTAAATAGAGGACTTTTGTTCATTAATTTGCTACCCAAAGGCCTCCATGTAGGTGTCAATATTGACCCAAAAGGAAGCCACTTCCTGAATTCTCGCGCGACCAGCAAGGATGGTGTCATCAACAAATTGGAGGTGAGTCAAGATGGACATCCCGTTCCCCCACCTCCACCCATGCAGCCTATTTTGGGAGACCCGATGTTTGAGAAGGCATCCAAGACCCTCGGCCAGTATAATAAACAAGCAAGGGGATATCGGATCTCCTTGATGGAGGCCTCTAGCAGCCGTAAAGAGCTGAGATAGATTCCCATTGATAAGGACTGAGAAGGAGGACGTAGTGATACAACTCATCACCCAGGCAATCCATTCCTGATTAAAGCTGAACGCCAAGAGAACTTTGTGCAAAAATTTCCAACTTACCCTGTCATAAGCTTTGGCAAGGTCAAGCTTGATAAACATGGCCCGTTCCTGAGATGTACTCATAGAATGAATAGCTTCCAAAGCAACAACCATGCCATCCAAAATTTGTTTACCTGCCATGAAAGCCCCTTATTCTTCAGAGATGAGTCTGGGAAGGAAGCCTTTGAGCCTCAGAGCTATCAGCTTGGAAATGATTTTATAAACAACATTGCAAAGTGTTATGGGCCTAAACAAATCAAGTCTCTGAGCCTGATCTTGCTTAGGAATCAGGACCAAGAAAGTGGCATTCAACGCTTTCAGCATTTCTTTGTTAGAATACGATTCCTGAATGACGTTCATCATGTCTTGTTTAATGATGTCCCAGAAATCCTAAAAGAATTCAGCCAGGAAACCATCAGGTCCAGGGGCTTTACCTCTCTTCATGTTGAACACCACCTCTTCAACCTCAGCCAAGCTAATTGGTCTCATGAGGACCTCATTCATTTTTGCCGTCACCACCGGAGGTATACAAGATAACACAGTGTTTTTAGCTAGCTCTTCAGGCAGAGGGTCTCTAGCATAGAGAGCTAAAAAGAACCGGACAGCCTCCCTATTAATATCATGATTAGAAGAAAGGCACAGCCCCTCTTGAGTAATAAGAGAAGAGATAAAGTTTCCATTATGCCTCCCTTATACGGATTTATGGAAAAAAGTCATATTTTTGTCCCCTTCCTGGAGCCAGTCAATCCTAGCCTTTTGCTTCCAATAGATTTCTTCTCTGAGTTCCCATTCCTCCAAGATTTTAATAGCCTGAGATTCCTCCTCTCTGAGCTCAATCGAGAATCCACCATCTCTTATTTGTCTAGTTATCCCGTCAAGACAATCTTGAGCCTACCTTTTCATGCTGTGAAGATTGCCAAAATAGTTATGATTCCAGATTTGCAACTTCCTTTTTACAAACTACAACTTTTTAAGGACTGAATACATGGCTGTACCATAGGCAGGACTTCCCTATCTCCACCACTGTCCAATGAGATCATGGAGGGAAGGATCCCGCAACCACATCAGCTAGAATTTAAAGGGAGGCTTTTTGGGTCCCATAATAGAACTGGTGGACAGCTTTATAGGCCAATGATCAGAGCCTCTCCAATCCAAAATTTCAGAGATAAGAGAGATAGCACTGGATTTCCAGAAGCAAGAAACAAAGAATCTATCCAGCTGTTTAGAAATGGTAGCATTACCTACTCTTCTATTACTCCACATGAATAACCCATTTGAAGGTTTGACATCCGAAAGATGTAGCAGCTCCACATTATGATGAAGACACTCTGCAGATGGTCCAAGCCGGTTCAACCCCCCTCTATTTTCCTCCAGACAAAGTACCACATTAAAATCCCTAGCTACAATCCATGGGAGGTATGGATAGCAGCTCCGAACAAAGCAAATATGTGCCCAAAGCTGAATTTGTCCTTCAGTATCTAGAGGTGCATAAACAGTGGTAACCAAAATGATCTCTCCATTATCAAGGGAAGAGGCAACCATAGAGATGGTAGACAAGTAGGAAATCCAATGGATTGGTGTAACTTTCCTCAGATCCCAGCACATAGCTATCCCCCCAGAGCTCCCCGCAGCTCCTATACCCTGACAATGGCCAACAGGCCATAAGTATGGCCTACAAGCGAATAAAGAGTCAACCGACAATTTGGTCTCTTGGATACAAAGAATATCTGGAGAGTGTTCCAACACTAAACTACGAATAGATTTTTGTCTGGGAAAGCTATTCAAACCCCTTACATTCCAGGATAAGACAATCATTGAGTGGATTGGGGGAAGTGCTCATCTAAGGTTTTGACAACCCCTGATTCCACCAGTAAATCACCTACAAGTTTGAGCCTTTCTTGTTCCTTTCTTCTCCCAGATTTGGAGGGATTAGAAGAAGTGCCTTTCTTGAACGGTCATTGCACCAGACCAAGTGTTGAAGCTGGCCCTTTTTCTTTCCCGCCGGTCTCATTTTCCTTAAGAAAATCAGCCCACCTAGTTTCTTTGTCTGACCCATCTTGAGGAGCCTCCTGCGCCTCCTCCTCCTCCCTCAAAGAGTTCCTCAAGGATGGTTGGATACACATGTCCTGTACCTCATTAGGTCCTATGAAGAGTTTGTCTACCGCACTCATTTCCCCCTGTAGCTCTGATGGGATGCCATCCTCAATGGCCATACAGTCGAGTGCTTCGAATCTATTGAAGCCCAAGTCAGCGTGACGGTCAGCATTCTTACATTTTTTGTTTCTTCCTTTCCCCTACCTCTTGACTGGTATGAAACCATCTAACTCCACAACCTTGTGTTCAGCTGCTCCTTGCACCATACCTGTAAAGACCATGGGGTTTTTCCCTTTATCTCCCCTATCTGGCTGGGTTTTTATATTACCAATAAACACCAAGTGCCCATTTCCTTTACCTATAGCATCAGGATTTGGCACTGAGGAATTAAGACCAGTCACATTGTCATTGGCATTGGTAGCCCTTGGGCATTGGCGATGCAAGTGGCCATATATATGACAGATCTGGCAGTGAAACGGGATAGATTCATAATCTATCTACTGTATCGAAGACAAGGAGCCCATACATATTTCCATGGAGTCCGGTAACGGATTATTCAAATCAATGTCAACACAAACATGAGCATATGAAATTACCTTTTTTTCCAGTGATTGATGAGCAATAGCTGTCGAGATTCCTAGCGTAGCAGCAATCTACCTAAGGATGTCCTCCCGCTAGAATTCCAAGGGAAGTCTTGGTAGATAGACCCAGACCGGTACACACACTAGGAGCTCATCCACCAAATTGAACCCCGGATGCCAAGGTTTGAGAAAGAGACCCACGTGCTCATAGAAGTATGGGCCACCTTCAAAAATTTGATTCTGATCCGAAACAGAAGAAAAATTAACCAAAAAGTAACTGTTACCAGCTAGCATGATGTCAAAGTCCCTTTCTATATGCCAAGAGCGCCTGATCTAGGCTTCCAAGGTAGTCAGAGAAATGAGAATCCCCAGGAATTTACATATCAGGGTGTGTGTAGAAAGGTACTATACATCCTCCTACACAGAATCAGGGGATATGACCAGCATAGGCTGGGCCTAGCTTCGTAAAAGGCATCCATTGACTTTGCTCAACTTGGAGCGATCACTGTTCACAAACTACTCCAGTCTAGAAGCTCGCACCCTAGGCGACAGTCCGTCCATCCTGGGCCAGTCAATGGTCCACCCTTCGCATCTTCGGTCGCTGCCATCACCGTTTCACTTCCCATGTGAAATATTCAAGGGCATAATACTTACTTTCATTCCAAATTCATCATTAATGTGCTAACATATATAAATATTTTGAAAATTCACCTCATTTCCACTTGGCATCTGAGTTGTTTGATCAAGTTGTTACACTTGCAAACCCCAAGATACATTATTTGAGCTTTTGGAGCATTTTTGAGCAAATCCATTTTGACCCATTTGTACTTGAGGTATGAGGATCATTTTTTATAGTTTTCATAGCTTCATTTTGATCATTTTCTTCTTATTTCTATTTTTTATTTTCTATTCACTATCATGAATGCTTTTATTTCCATTTCCTATCTCATTCAATTTTATCAATTGTTTTTGGGTATTTTTAGATTTAATAAACCCTATGTGAGTGTTCATAATTATTTAGCATGCAATCAATCATGAAAAGTCTTGCAAAGCTCAAACTTCTTGTGAATAAAAAAACCTATCAGATAAACCTAACATCATCCATCTAGGTTTCCCAACACTCATTGCTTACTCAAGTTCTCAAGTCTAAGTTACTTACCCTAAGAAACCTGACCCTTAAACACCTTACTAACTTAGGTATCCTATTACTCATTACTCACATAGAATCCTGACCCTAAGTTACTACCCTTGAGAACCCCAACCCTCAAACACCCTACTAACCTAAACTTGTGATTACTCACCACTCATTCAGGATTTCTTTGTGTACTTACTCTCTTTATCAAACCTGAAGTCTTGAGCCTAGATAAACCTATAGAATATTACTCAAAAAGTACCTAGATTCCTTTCTCTTATCTACGTACTCAGGTTTTCTCATCCAAGTAACTTGATAATATAAACTTGAAGTCACAAGCTAAGAACAACTCAACATTATCCATATATATTCCTTGTGACTTACCTGAATTCCTAGATTCTTAATACTTGATCATTATTCAAACCAAATCAAAGTTGTAAAACCCTATTGATAAAATATGAGTTAATTAAGATATGAGTTAATTAAGGTTTTTAAGGCTTTTTACTACTTAAAACCTAAATCTTATTTAGATGTACTATAAGAACAACAAGTTAACTCTTTTTTCAACTTTTCTAAACCACTTTGAGTAGTTACTAAGTGTTTAAAGGTATTTATCAAGATCTTTAGAGTTAGTCAATGTCAATGTCTCAATTATAAGGATCAAAAAGATTCGAAGAAGAAATAGCTAAACTAGAAGTGTAAGAAACACAAATTGAACAAGTCCTAGAGTTGGCACTTGAGGAGATTTAAGAGTAAAGCAGGAAATGTAAAGTAAAAGCTAAGAAGGCCAAATCCCAAGAAGCAAAAATGAAGTATGAGTATAAGGGATACCCTATTGAGTCATGCATCACTTTCAAGCTGACAGAGATAAGTGATACATATATGGGTCATGTGTCTATTACTGAATTGATAGAAAGATCAAAATCTATAATCAAGACTCCACTCATGCAAGCCATGACTAATAGTGGGATTATGAAAGTTGTAACTTTCCAAAACTCAACTCAACTTTTAAATTTTTTTCCTAACATGTGATAAATATTATGATTCCCTAAATAGGACTATAAGAGATGTTATTGGAAATGTAGTAATAAGATTGGATGTTCAATATCTTAACTATTGTCTGAAGGTCCCAACATCTTCTAAAGTAATTGATATAAATACGGAAAAAGCTAACAGACAATAGGAAACTGAGACAATAGAGTGCATTAAGATAATGAATACAAAATACATGAAGAAAGTAAAACAAGCCTCAAGGTTTCCAAAATAGATAGTAAGGTCAGACTGTATTTAAGAAGTAGATGACATTACTCAATTGCTATGTAGAATCAATGGTGAAAAGAATGCCAAATGTTTTTCAACTTAGATATTGTACATCATAACCATTGATGTGACCACGAGCTCTATTATGATTGAATGGGTAAGGATGATAAGTAATAACATAGATAGATAGTTAAGAAGTGTATTATAGACTTTTGATTTCAAAATGACTTCTTATCTGGTGTATTCAATATCTTCAAGTGGATCCTTTTCAAGGATAAATAGAAAAGGCACACTATCAACTATGCCAATATATGAGTATTATCCTCAAATAGTTCTTTTTGAGTGTTGAAAATAGTATAATGTAGTGAATGATGGATTCTTTTATGAACTCATTTATAAATTGAATGTGTATCTAAAGTGAAAAAGAGTATCAAATGAAGCATGGGATTTAGTTTCATAGTTTTGGTGTATCTTTATTTAGTTCCTTGACTTTACATACATTAGAGTTGGGGGTTTCTTAGGTTCACCTATCAAGTTACCTATATACCCAAGTGATAAGTGGATTCTCATGGAATTATGTATGTATCTTATTAAATTACATGAATTACAGTCAAAAGATCACTGTCTAGATATCAAATTTCCTATTGTCATTGGTCATTACCATTTCCCAAGCATTTATAAGGCCAAGAATGTGTAGAAAGAGATGTTCCATCATTACACCCAAACACATTTTGAGTTTAGATATAATTTTTATTATAGAGGGGTGGCTAAAAATATAATTTCTCTAGAATATATACACATTCTTGTACTTGAGCATTTTTGGACTGATTGTAAAGACGACTTTGATGTGAGAAGGGACAATAGTAGATTGATTGTTGAATAAATATGTGTTTTTGATCTAGCCACAATTCTTGAGGATATGGAAGATGATGCAATTTTAACAAGTGATGGTTTTCATGCAATAAGAGGAGACAGTGCCCCTCTTCCAGTGATTATTTTTGGTAAAAATCATGATAATATTAATTTGGATAGAACTTAAAATGTTTTGGCAATGACTTCCTCCTATCTTCTCAATAAAAGTTATTATATGAAGAATTTTGTGAAGGAGACCACTCATGTAAGTTAGAAGAGGAAAGAAATAGTATAATGAGAAAGTATCCAAATGCCCACAAATAAATTAAAGTTGAAAATAATTGTTGATTATAACTATTATGTGGTAAAATATAAAGAACCAATTCAATGAGTTATTTTCACATCTTCATTGGTCTCTTCTACTAACACCACCATTCCTTCCATTCTTACTTCCACTACACCCATTATAGATCCATCAATACTAATGCCACCTTCAAAGTCTCATGTCATCAAACCTCCCAAGAAATCCATTCAAAAGGAAACTCTTCCTCCTCCTTTATCTTCTCCACCTACTTCTTCACCTCCCCCTCCTTAAATAGATTAACCTACTATTGAAAATGAGCCAAAAAAAGTAACTACCACATTAGAGACCCCATATCAAGAAGAATAATAAGAAAAGTAAAAAGAAGCAGTTGATCCTGAGAAAGAAGTCATGGAAGAAGTAGTTTCTGAAAAGATAAATGAAGTTGAAACAAGAAAATAAGTTGAAACTAAGAAAGAAGCATTAGAGATAGCAAAAGAGAGAAAATCTGAAAAAGTAAAATAATTTGAAGTAGTAATAGATAAAATTGTTGAGAAGCCCAAGTAGAAAGAAGTAGTTGATAAAGTGGCAAAGAAAGAAAAGGAAGATGATAGGGAGAAAGAAGTAGAAATTGAGAAGCAAGTTGAAAAGGATTTAGAGAAAGAGATAGAGGTCCAAGGGGTTCCTTCTCAAGAATTAGTGGTCAGAAACAACTAGCAACAAATGATAACTCATTCAAACACCTCCACTATTATAGACTTCTCATCTTATTTGGCATTATAGACAACTCTAAAGTCAAAGGAAGTGATAAATATTGAAGAGATAGATTTATAATTATTAAAAATTATTGATAAGAAAGGAAAGAATCCCAAGTCTACAAAAGTAACTTCAAAGTTGATAATTGAGTCTATAGGGTAGAAGTTTACAGAGATATCAGTTCCACCATAGTGAATGAGCAAAGGAGAAGTCATTGAGAGTGACTTAACAATTTCAAAGATACCCCTAAGAGAAGTAACCATATAAGGTTTAAATCAAGATACATATACCTTGATTAATACTCTTTTTGAAAATCTAGATGAAGAATAGCCAAAGCCAAGTTGAAAGAATAAAATGCCAAATTATGTAAAATAATTACCAAGGTAGCAAAGTCTACTCCTCAACAATCATTACTTTTAGAAGTTGTAGTTACTCAATAGGTAATTACAAAAGTAAAAGAGACTAGAGATAAAGCAAATATTGTTAATAAGTGCATAGAGAAGATGCATCAAACTACTCAAAAGCTCTTCCCTAATGTTCCATGTGCTCATGCTAATATTTTGAATAAATTGGTAGATGTAAAGGTAGTAATGAGAAATATATAGAATGAAAATGGCATTTCTAAGTTGCAATAGGAAAGTCTACAAACAATAAGTAATTTTGATAAGAAAATTTTGATGAAGGAAAAGATTGATCTTGATGGATCTATAGATAAAATAAAACAAGAAGAGTATCTCTTGTCTTTTTGTATGTGTATTCTATAAGTAATGTGTGAAGAAATGAGGATTTTAGAAGAAGAAGCATGCAATACAAAGACAAATCTAGAGGATTACCTTGTTGGTCTTACTAGTATCTAGTCTAATAATGTTCCAAGGACATCTGAGTAGTTATATGATCAATTCAAGCAACTCATGGACAAATATATAACTCCTTTCACATCCAAGTTTATTAAGGAGTTAATTAAATGTCAATAGGAAATACAAAAACCTGAGCCAAGAATAAAAAAGATAAAAGCTCATAGTATAAGACTAGAAAAGTAAATGTTAAGATTTGAGATAGAAAGACAATAAATGGATAAACCCAATGATAAAACATTATAATTGATGATGTCTCAGCACATTAAGTACATAGAAAAATGTACATATAAAGTTGATGAGGTGGAATGATTATTGTTGCTCTTCTTTCTAACAATTTATTCTTCCTCATTCCCATTTTTCTTCTAATTTTATTTATTTTGTTTATAAATTAACTTTGTTAGATGAAATTAATTTTAAGTAAATACATTTAATAGAGTTACTTGATGAGTTATATTGCTTTTTAAAATTATAAAACTTGAGTAACTTGGCTAAAAAACCAATAGTTGAAGTTATCTTGTAAAATAAATTACTTAAGTGAACTTTGTGCTATAGGCAAAGTAGTTATGTTCAATCAAAATAACAAGACCAAGAAGCACTACATGTCACTAGATGTTTCATGCCACACATGAGAAATTTGAGGAGGATGCAATTTTAGCATAGCACATGGGTTTTTGAAGAACTTGTTTCCTATTTGAATTTGGCATCTATTTTTGTATAAATATAAGTGTAGGCCTGCATGCCTAATGAAAATGATAATTTTGCATGGCAATTATAACTAAATCAAGAAAACTGAAGCTATCTAAAACTTTATGTTTAGATTTTTGAGAATTTTATTGTATGAAATTGGTTCTAAGTGAATGATAAATAAGTTGTTTTCTCTGAAAATTTAAATCTTTAGAGATTTTTGCAGATTAAAAGGGTAAAATTTGTGTTATCTTTAATCTAAATGTGAATTCCAGTCTTTCTTAGTCATTTGTTAAAAGTATTGTCATCTCTTGAATGTTTATTTATTTGTGTGGATTCAATAAGATCTATAAAATTGCTTATTATGAAGTACAAATTATTTTTATCCACATGTTCTAGTTTTACACTTTTGATTTTCTAAAGTTTCTTTAAACATTCTCTAAAACAGGTGCCTACTAGCTACAAAATCACCTTGTTATGGTTCATGAACACTATGATTAAAGTAATACCCTAGAAACAAAATAACTTGCACATTATCTATATAATTTTTGAATAATTGTGAGCAATATAAAAATAGAAGTAGACATAAGTATATGGGAGCTTCACCATTAAATGAATAGTATTTAATTCCATGACATCCTAGGTAATTTTGTTAACTTACAAAATATCTAGCCAATAGTTTTTGGTGACTTCACTAGTATTAAATAGTTTTTTTGAGGATTGCCATGTTGGTCTTACTAGTATCTAGTCTAATAATGTTTGACAATGATTGACAATTGAAAATGTTCCCAAAAATCATGTTGAGATGAGTTAGGAAGATCAGATGACTGATGATACTCATCAAAGTCTTGGTGATGAAAATGACTTTGTAGATCCTACTAGTGACTCCAATATTGGTTACCTAAGGAAGCTTAAATAACATAGAATGACCATACAATAGTGTAGGTAAAACCCAGTGGGAAAAATCACTAGACTAACATCCCCCATAAGTGTAGCTTAGGTGAGATGAGAATTGGGTCACAACATTGAAAGACTGATGAGGTACCCAAGTACATAGTAATGAACCTCCATAGGAGGAAGAAGAAAGTGGAGTAGCCTTAACCCTAATGAGAGCTCACAGATGAACAAATTTACTCTGTATGAAAGGCTTGGTCAGAATATCTATAATCTTCTCTGATGTTGGATAGTATCAAAGATCAATGACTTACTCATTGATAAGATCCCTGGTGAAATGCATATGAATTTCTATGTGTTTGGCCCTTTGATGGAGAACTAGATTCATACAAATTTGGATAGTGCTTTGGTTGTCACAGTAGATAATTATTGGCTTATGAAACTAGACACCCAACTCAGTGAGAATCCCCTAAAGCTAGATTGCTTCAGTGGTGGCATTGATAGTCACTCTGTATTTTTCCTCTATGGATGATAAAGAAATTTCATGTTACTTCTTGCTTGACCAACTTATTAGACCTAAACTAAGTGAGAAAATATAGCCTGAAGTGGACTTTCAACTCTAATTATCTCTAACCTAATCTAAATCTATGTATCTAATAAAATCAACCTCTATTCCTATTCCATAGTGTATCCCATAGTTGTGTGAACCCTAAATGTAGTGAATATTCTACTTTATTATTTTCTAGTGTAACTCATGTGGATCCTGCATAAACTAGGAGACCAATCCAATTGCATAAGATATGTCAGGTCTAGTGTGTGTGAGATAGATAAGACTACCCATGAGTTATCGATACAGAGTTACATCAATGAGTGGTGTAGGAAAATTAGCCTCAAGCTTCACACCAGACAAGAAGGGAGTAGGAGCTAGATTATAATCAACCATGTTAAACCTCACAAGAAAATTAAGAGGATACTTGGATTATCATGAAGTTATCCTAGAATATAACTGAATGATTTCAATCTCAAGAAAGTAGTGCATTAATCTCATGTCTATCATTGAAAATCTATCTAAAAGTGCAATTTTCACTACTGAGATGGATGATCATGAGCTCCTTATAATCAATAAGTCATCCACATAGAGAAATAGTATCAACAGATACTCATCCTAATACAAGATGTAGACATTTGGATCTGAGTGGCATTTGGGGAATTGGACTATGAGGAGAAAGGAGTCCATCTTGGCATACCTTGCTCTAGGGGCCTGTTTGAGTTCATAGATAGATTTATTGAGTCTACAGACGAAAGAAGTATCTTCCATAAAGCCTGGTCATTTCTCCATATATATATATATATATATATATATATCTTATTTGAGATCACCATGTATAAAAATACTCTTTACATCTATTTGGTGAACATCCCATCAATGTGTAACTATGATGGCTAAAGTGAGTCTTATAGATGTCATCTTGACTATAAGAGCAAAAGTCTTAGTGTAATCTATGCCAGGCACTTGTGAAAACCCCTTTACAACTATATGAGCTTTGTACTTATTAATTGACCCATTTATACCATACTTGGTCTGATAAACCCTTTTGAAATAGACCAATTTTCTTCCTTTCAATAGAGGGACCAATTCCCATGCTTTGTTCCTTATCAGGGAACTATACTCTTCTTGTATAGTAAAATCCCATTCTAGAATACTAGATGCCTCATAAAAGGTTTGTGGATCTAAGGCAATGGCCAATAGGTATGTGATGTCCCCTAAAACTATGATCATGTCTACCTTGTATTTGATGGATTTCTAACCCATCCTCCAACACTTTGAATATATCATGCATAGTTGATTACTTTGGCCCAATATTGAGAAAGAAACTTTGATTGAAGCATGTAGTTTGCCATTTCTTTCAAGGTATGATTCTTGTGTTCAGCCACACCATTCTACTAAGGACTATATGAAATTGTGTGTTGCATATGAATCCCCTCTGATGTATAAAACTTCTCAAACCTATTGTTGACATACTCCTTTCCATTGTCAGTCCTTAAAATTTTAATTGAACATTATGACTGCTTCTCCACAAGTGCCTTGAATTCCTTAAAGTGATCAAAGACCTCAAACTTATTTTTGAGAAAAAAACACCCAGGTGTACCTAGAAAATTCATTAATGAATGTAAGCATGTATCTTGCCCTATTGAATGAAAATTTTGTAAATGGACCTGCTAAGTCACTATGGACTATTTATAGATTTTATTTAGCTCTCCTTGATTTGCCCTTATCATATTTCTCATTTGGATGCTTAGCAAGAATGCATCCATTACATAGGCTATCTAAGAATTTTATATTAGGCAACCCTAAAATGATGTCCTGATGATTGAGTTGCTTTAGGTAATGGTAGTATAAATGGCTAAACCATTCATGCCATAGTTTGCTAACTCCATATAAATGAGTAAGCAGTGCAATTGAGGGCTGATCTAGGGCAAAATGTGAGAAGGTATATATCCTAGACTAGTGATTGGCCTTCCCATAAGCCACTTTGGTGTCACTATGTAGCTTCTTGATGACCATTGAATCAGGTGTGAACTCAACTCACTTCCCTGGACCTATGAGTGATTTTATATACTAATAGAAGATTGGTGGATAGTGAAGGAACACACATAACATCATTTAAGGTATCATCACTTACTTCTACCAATCCTTTACCACTGAATTATATCAAAGTGTCATTTCTCATGAGAATTGAAGACACAAAACATGGCTTTATTTCTAAAAACAAATCCTTTGAGAAGGGTATGTGATAGGAAGCACCTAAGTCAATAACCCAAATCAAAGGCTAAGAAATTACTACAATAAGTGTCGTGCCCTTATTTTTACCCTTTTTAATATCTTTACCCTTTGTAATATCTTATGTTGATGTGTTTTGAGATGAGGATTTAGGAACATTAATGATGTTCTTCTCAAGCATCTTAGTCAAGGTGTCAATCTTCTTTTTCATGCACTAAGATTAATTATGCCCAAGTTTCTTACAAAAGTTTCATTTAAGTTTCTCCTTCTTAGGTTTCCCACTTGAGGAGGAATCATTTTATGATGACTTAGGCTTGGCATCTGATTTTTAATTCTTCTTATGCTCATGATTTGGTTTAGACTATTTCTTATCTTGTTTGCCACTACTTAAAGGCTTCTTCTTGTCCTAATTAACAATCAAGGCATGTAATTTTAAAGACTTTAGTGCACCCACTTGAACCAACTTATATTTATCTTGATTTAGATCAATAATAAACTCATCAAATGATGGAATTTTCCAAGTGGATCTAAGTACATGTTTGGTATCATGAAATGTAGAGATGAAAATTGAATAGTCGTGACCCAATTTTGCAAGCACAGATATAATCAATTGGTCATCTATTTTCTCAATGCCACATTATTTAAAATACAATCTCAATTATTTTAAATTTATAAATAAGTCTTGTAGGGTGTCATAGTCACCTGGGCTCAATGTGATGAGCTCATTCTCTAGCTCATGACCCCTCATAATGTCCTACACTCCAAAAATCTTGTCTAGGATTGTCTAGACTTTGTTTGGAGTTTTTATAAATTCAACATAAAATAGGAGGTTGAGAGACATTGATAGGCATATAAACCCATAGGCCTCATCACATATTTTTTTACCACTTAACCTTTTCTACATCTATAGATGGCTCAGTTTCCTCACCCACAGTAATCTGATAGAGTCCTTTACCTCTTAAAGTGAGTTATATTTTAGACTTCCATTCTATATAGTTAAACGATGTAGTGGTTTGATGTTTAGATCCATTAGAGAATATTAAAATGAGACAAATTCCAAAATTTAAATTAAATCAAAAAATAGAAAGCACATAGTACAAGTACCCCCTAAACTATCAAGAATACACCCCCTAAAGTTACAATGCACACACACTCAGTATTGGATGTTGGGCATAGCCAAGAATGCATCCATGAGTAATAAGTGTGATAAATTATGAGAGGGACTTTGGGTATAAATGATAATGCATCTAAGAGTAAAGGTACAAAATTTTGAAGATAACTTTAAGATATTACACTGTGTGAAAAATAGATTTTACAAAAGTCTTGAAACAATGTCACCAATGCATAGAGTTTGAGAAAATATGCACTTTCAAAAAAATAGCACACAAAAAGGAGCTAAAAATTGAAAGTTATAGCACTTACTAGTTCTTACTCCCACATATTCTTGGACCCTTTCCAAAAATGTAATTTTTTTCCAAGCTCCAAAAATCCAAAAAAGGAAACAATTTTACTTTATTTCTTCATTGCTTTTCACCTTAAATTTGATGCCCTCCTAAACCTCACATGAGGTTTCACAACTAATTTACTTTGGGATTTTTAAACTAATTTACTTTAGGCTTTTGAAACTACTTTACTTCAAACTTTTAATGTAGTGAGACTACTCTAAAATCTTGATTGGGTCTTGCAGTGTTGATCATGTTTTTCTAACTTCTTTACTCTTGCCAAAGATTAGTAATGCCTTTACTAAATCTTGATTACTTTGAAGTAGTTGAGGTTGAGAAGCCTAATTGTTTTATATAGTGTATTTTAGGTTTCTCTAATTACTTTGCTACTAATAGAGATTAGTAATACCACTATTGATTCCTGATTACTTTGAAGTAGTTGAGGTTGAGAAGACCGATTACTTTTTGTAGTGTATTTTAGGTTTCTTAGGCTACTTTACTTACTTCATGAGTTAGATTAATGCCAAAAATTTGATTTGGTGTATGAGAAATTGTCGGTGTTGTTGGGGATCAACCAACAAACTTGATTACTTTTATGTAAGCAATTAAATGCGGAATTAAACCAGAATAATAACTAGAATCAGAAATAGCAAAGAATAAGAGATACAAGAAACCACCCTGAAAACTTGTATTAAACTCTTCCAAAAGGAAATACAATGAAGAAGATCACACTTTCTTCTCACACCTCTCAGATGTATAGATCTCTTTCCCTCAAGATTTTACAATCAATTCCAACAACCTAGATTGATACACACATATACAATATGTCCTGTACTGTTCTCATACATACACAAGCTATGAAGATCTATCCCTATTATATAAGATTAGGGATCATGAGCAATGCAATATAAACCATTAGATACACCTCCCAATAAAAGGCTTAAAATAGTCCTACCAAAAATAGAAACATGAACTTACAACTAATAACTAAACTAATCATGCAAATAATCTGTTCCATCCACGAAAATAGACTTTCTAGACACACAAGTGACCGACGTCAGTCCCTGCCTGTCTGCACATGACCAATGTCGGCCGATACATGACCGACACTGATAGATACTAGTCAACTCCTTGCCATCATTGGTGACTGTGTAAATCCATCAACTTCAGCATCTACTCATTGGTGAAGCTTTTAGCTCCACACCTTAACAATCTCCCACTTCGAGATAAACAACCGCACCAGTACCTGTACAACAACATCTTCTAGCTTCTCCATCTTCAAACTCAATCTTAAAGACAAACAAAAGTTGAATGAAGATTCAAATTCTCCTTTGTTATCAGCTTTGTTAGCATATCCACAGGGTTCTCATCCGTATGGATCTTCTCCAGCTTCAACTCACCATCTTCCAATACCTGTCTAATGAAGTGGTACTAAGCTGTATATGTTTGGTTCTTGAATGAAAGGCTGAATTCTTAGCCAAATGAATTGCACTCTGACTATCATTGTATAATCTACAACTCTCTTGCTCCTTTCCCAACTCTTCCATGAATCGTGTCATCCATATCATCTCTTTGCTAGCCTCTGTGACTACAATGTATTTTGCCTCTATAGTAGACAAGGCAACAACCTTCTACAACTTTGAAATCCAGCTAACCATTGTTCCACCAACAGTGAACACATATCCTATGGTGCTCCTTCTACCATTTAAATCCCCTTCCATATCTGAATCTACATAACCATGTAGAGAAGTGTTTGACCCTCCATAACACAAATGACTACTGCTGGTCCCTCTCAGATATCTGAGAATCCACTGAACTGCTTTCTAGTGCTCCTTCCCTAGATTGGCCATATACTTACTGACAACTCCCACTGCTTGGGCAATATCTAGTCTAGTACATACCATTTCATACATTAAGCTCCCAATTACAGAAGCATATGGAACTCTACTCATGTACTTTACCTCATCATGTGAATTAGGACACTGTTCTTTACTCAACTTAAAGTGTCCAGCCATAGGTGTACTTACCAATTTTGCATCCTACATATTGAACCTCTCCAACACCTTGTTCACATAATCCTCTTGAGACAAAATCAACTTGTGATTTTTCTTGTCTCTCTTGATACTCATGCCAAGGATTTTCTTTGTTGCTTCCAAATCCTTCATGGCAAATGTGTGATCTAATTTTACCTTAAGCTCAGAGATATCCTGCATGTGTGAACTTGCAACCAGCATATCATCCACATACAGCAATAGGATAATATATCTACCATTATCCAATCTCTTAAAATACACACAATGGTTAGATTGACACCTGCTGAAACCATGCTCAGTCATAAACCTATCAAATTTCAAATACCATTGTCTAGGAGCTTGCTTGAGACCATACAAGCTTTTCTTCAATCTGCACACAAGTTTCTCCTTACCTTTGACCTCAAAACCTTCCAGTTGATCCATATATATTTCTTCATCCAAATCTCCATGAAGAAACATTGTCTTAACATCAAGCTGCTCAAGATGCAAATCCTCAATAACAACTAAAGACAATACAGTTCGAATAGAAGTCATTTTAACTATAGGAGAAAAAATTTCACCAAAATCAATACCTGGTTTATGTGCAAATCCTTTCACTACCAACCTGGCCTTATATCTCATATGTCCATTCTCACCTTCCTTTAACCTATAGATCCATCTGTTCTTCAGTGTCTTCTTTCCTACTGGCAACTCAACCAAATCCCATGTTTGGTTCTCTTTCAAGGAATCAATTTCCTCATTCATTCCTAGCTCCCACTAATTCTTGGATTCCACCTGTATTACTTCATTAAAACTCTCTAGTTCTCCACTATTAGTGAGCAATAAATAGAATAATGAAGGGGAATATCAAATTGGAGGTTTACTTACCCTTTTTGACCTCTTGATGGGAATTTGAGACTCATTTTCAACACGCTGTCTACCCAAATTCTCTGATAGTGACCGATCTCGGTCATCTCCAGGTTTGTAACTGACTGACATCAGTTCCACATGACCGACGCCAATTCCTTCTTGACCAACATCGATCACTGTCTGACCGATGTCGGTTCCTGTATTGCTGATGTTGGTTCCTGCCTGCTCGATGTCAATCTCTGTGTTTTCCTATCTATGATTATTCTTTCTCGTGAGCTCATTTTGAACCATCACCTTGTCCAAATCTTCATGGCCCTGCTTAAAATTCTTTAGCTTCTTGAGCTGATCACTATACATCACTTTTTCATTGAAAACAACATCATGGCTTCTAATTATTTTGTTAGTTCCTAGATTCCAAAACTAGAATCCAAAATCTCCAGAGCCATAACCAATAAATGTGCACCTCATAGACTTAGCATCTAGCTTCTTTCTATTTTCTTTATCAACATGCACAAAAGCTTCAGAACCAAAAACTCTTAGAAATGAAAGATCTACCTTTTTACCTGTCCAAGCCTCTTCTAGAATTCTACCATCCAGCACTATAGAGGGTCCTCTGTTAATTAGGTAAATTTTAGTATCTACAGCTTCTACCCAAAACTGTAAGGGCAAACTAGCATGTAATCTCATACTCCGTGCATGCTCCAATATTGTCCTATTCATCCTTTCAGCAACTCCATTTTGCTGAGGTGTCCTTGGAACCATCCTTTGCCTACATATTCCATTAATATAACAATAACTTTTGAACTTATTGCTGCAGTACTCACCACCATTGTCAGATCTAAGACACTTCAATCTCCTGCCTGTTTCATTCTCAACTAAAGCTTTTCAAATCTTAAAAGTGTCAAAAACATCATATTTCTTCCTTATGCAATAAACCCATACCTTTCTTGTAGCATCATCAATGAAAGTAACATAATACTATGATCCTCCAATAGAAGCTACCTGAGCTGGTCCCCACACATTTATGTGAACAAGCTCCAACTTGTGCTTCCTCTTTGTTGACCCAGTTTTAACAAACCTTACTCTCTTCTATTTTCCAAAAACACAATGCTCACAGAAATCTAAATCTATGCTTTTCAAATCTAAAAGCTTGCCTTTTGACTTAAGAATAGACATTCCCTTCTCACTCATGTGGCCAAGCCTCTGGTGCCACAACTTTGCATCCACATCTGAAGTAGATAATACAAAAGGAGAATAATCAGTAATACAATTACATAAATAGAGAGTACCTACTCTCTTACCTCTGACTAGTACAAGTGCACCCTTGGTAACCTTCCAAGATTCAGCTGTGAGAGTTACTGTACAACCCTCATCACCCAACTTTCCTATAGAAATCAAATTCTACTTCAGGGTTGGGACATGCATGACATCCTTCAACACCCATGTGTTGCCATTCTGCAATTTTAGCTGCACTTTTCCTTTGCCAACAATTTTACAAGGCTCATCATCCCCTAAATAAATTTTTCCAAAATCTCCCTGGACATAATCATTGAAAAATTCTCTATTTGGGGTAGCATGAAAAGAGGCCCTAGAATCTAAAACCCAAGATTCTATTTTATTATGCAAAGAAAGTGAAAGAGCATCTTGTGCAACAATACCTGTAACTTTTGCTTCTTCATTACCTTCATGTTGATTCTCTTCATTAACCTTCAACCAATAATCTTTCTTTGCATGTCCTCTCTTTCCACAATTCCAGCAGATTATCTTTCTTTTTCCATTTCTGGATTTGGATCTATTGCTCATCTTTGACTTAGACCTTGATCTCCCTTGCTTGCTCTTCTCTCTTTGCCTTCCCCTACTTTCAATACTTAAAGCATTACCTGATGATTCCCATATGCTTTTCTTGCGAGTCTCTTCATTCAAGATTACACTAACAACATCATCTACTTTCAAGATATTTATAGCAGATGTAGTATTACTAAATGCCATTACTAAACTATGCCAACTTTCAGGCAAAGAGCATAAAATTAAAAGAGCTTTAATTTCATCATCAAAAACTATTTTGACTGAATTTAATTGATTTACAATTCCATGGAAATCATTAAGATGATTAGATACAGATCCACCTTCCTGCATTTGCAAATTAAATAACTGCTTCATAAGATATACCTTATTTGAAGCTGAGGGCTTTTCATATAAATTTTCTAAAGTATCCATTAACTCTACCATTGTCTTTGCCTGTGACAAGTTAGAAATCACAGTAGATCCCAGACTCAATCTCATAGATCCAAGAGCCTTTCTATCAAGAAATTCCCATTCTTCATCTTCCATATCTATGGGCTTTCTATCAACCCCACCCAATGGTAAATATAGATCTTTCTAATACAGATAATCTTCTATCTACATTCTCCATAATTGGTAATTCTTGCCATTAAACTTCTCCATTCTCAGTTTACTTTCTTCTAAGATTGCTTCTCCCACTCAAACAGAAACCCCTGTGAGTGACCTGTAATCAACAAACACTAACCAGATCTGAAACACCTATTAGTCAACCTGAGCTCCGATACCACTTGTTGGGGATCAACCAACAAACTTGATTACTTTTATGCAAGCAATTAAACATGAAATTAAACCAGAATAATAAGTAACTAGAATTAAAAATAGCAAAGAATAAGAGATACAAGAAACCACCCTAAAAACTTGTATTAAACTCTTCCAGAAGGAAATACAATGAAGAAGATCACACTTTCTTCTCACACCTCTTAGATGTAAAGATCTCTTTCCCTCAAGAGTTTACAATCAATTCCAACAACCTGGATTGATACACACATATACAATATGCCCTGTACTATTCTCATACATACACAAGCTATGAAGATCTATCCCTATTATATAAGATTAGGGATCATGAGCAATGCAATATCAACCATTAGATACACCTCCTAATCAAAGGCTTAAAATAGTCCTGCCAAAAATTAAAATGTGGACTTACAACTAATAGCTAAACTAATCATGCAAACAATCTATTCCATCCACGAAAATAGACTTTATAGATGCACAGGTGACCGACATCAATCCCTGCCTGTCTACACATGACTGACATTGGCCGATACATGATCGACACCGGCAGCTACTGGTTGACTCCTTGCCATCGTCGACGACTGTGTAAATCCAGCAACTTCAGCATCCGCTCATTGGTGAAGCTTTTAGCTCCACACCTTAACAAGTGTTGAGTAGCTTGATTACTTCCCAATTTTCATCACTTAGAATCCCAATTGCTTCTTCTAAGAGTAATTCAAGGTTTTCAAACAACTTTACTTAACTTCATGAAAATGAAGCAAAGTAATGTCAAAAGTTCAAATGGTCTAGCAGACAAGTTGTAGTACTTATAAAACCTAATTTGGTCTAGAATCAATTGATGGCCCTCTAAAACTTGATTTGGTCTATAGGCTTGTTTTCAAGGTTTGTAGGCTTGATTACTTCATCTGTACAGACATCTAACTAAATGGAAGAAAATGATTTTTGGAAAATCTAATAATTTTTTCAAATTTCTAAGAACAACCCATTTTATATCTCAAAAAACCCACAAAATATATATATAAATATTTTTCATCAAAGGCATTTTGACATGAGTTTTGAGGTCAATTAATAAAATGCCTTCAAGTTCAAAAAATGGCAGCCAAGATAGAAGAAAAATTATGCAGCTAAATGCATGGAGGATCTTACCAGGGTGTCTAATGTATGAGGCTATCAAGAAGGATCTAATACCATGAAATAATGTGCCAAGGTCTATGAATAGATTTCACGTAATCAATGTTGAATCCTATGAGGTAGTGTGAGAGCTCCAAAATTCTAAGAGAGGAAAATATGCATTAACCTATCTATTAAAAAATGTGAATGAG
This sequence comes from Torreya grandis, assembly GCA_037957365.1. Taxonomy (NCBI): domain Eukaryota; kingdom Viridiplantae; phylum Streptophyta; class Pinopsida; order Cupressales; family Taxaceae; genus Torreya; species Torreya grandis. The sequence continues at coordinate 4,525,944 of JARHVA010000423.1, read as the reverse complement.
TCAACTCTTCATTAACCTTCTAAAAACAAAAAGTGGGGTACATATAGAGAAAATTAGGGCAACATGAGGAAGCCACTAATTTCCTTTATATGTACCCCACTTTTTCTTTCTGGAAGGTTAATGAAGAATCGACTCATTCACATTTTACAATAGACAAGTTAATGCATATTTTTCCTCTTGAAATTTTGGAGCTCTCACACTACCTCACAGGATTTAACATTGATTACATGAAATCTATTTAGAGGTCTTGGCACACTATTTCAAAGTGATTATGAAGAAGTGTTTAAAAAATATCATAGTCATTCATTTGCATTATTTACAAGGTCATAAACTCATCAAGTTGGTGAGAAATATTATAAAGAAGTAGAGAAATAGAAAGGATATCCTAGAGTAGATGTAAGTATTTTTAAGAGAGGTAGTCCTCTACCTTCTTCCTTAGCTCCTAAAGATAAGTGTACAACTTCTTCTTCTTCTTAGACTCATAATCTAATAACTCACACTACTAAAGTTAGTCCTATTTTGTCTTCTTCCATTCTCTCTTTTGACATAATTGACCATATAAAAAAAACCAAAATTTGGATGTTAGAAGCTGAGTACTTGAGATATTACCCATATTATTTGAATAGATTAGTCAAATATATTCAAAGCAAAGGGTCAATTAATTCAACCAATGCCTCTAAAGGTTTATTTCCTACTCCCAAATAGTTTCCTTCCTAGAACAATGTTATTTATACTTCACCAACACCTACTTCTACACCAAAAATAATAGAGCCATTTTATGTCTCTCTTCTGATTAATGGTTTCAAGTTAAGCAACTACATTTTTAACTTTAGAGCTTTAGATAATGTAATTCCAGCTAAGGTGGCTGATGCTTTTAGTCTCACTTTGACTAAGGCAATAGGAAAATGTCACTTGATGGAGAGACAAGTTCCCTTGATTGGAAATATCAAGGATGCTCAAGATGTTATGGTAGCCTTCCTAGATAAAAGACTCAAAATGACAATTCTGGTAGTAGACATTCATGTTTCCTATGGAATGTTGCTAAGTATGAACTTCTACAAGGATTTGGGTAGAGAAATAAAGATGGATTGATCATATGCTTACATTCCAAAAAAAGGAATGAATCAAAGACTTGAGCCTAAAAAGAAGTTTAAATTCATGGTTTCTAAATCTGATTACCCAAGGTCACACATTGTTTTTGAAAAATCTGACCATGGAGTTTACTACCTCAAAATGGGTAAAGAGATCAAAGAACTAGAGGAAGAAGAAGAAGAGCATAATATATGGACATTAGAGTTTGAAGACAGTTGTAGTTTTATTGGGTCAGGTGTAAGGGTAGTATTGATATCTTCTAATGGTAATATATTTCCTTATTCCTAAAAAATCATGTTTGAAAACACTAAAAATATAAATGAATATAAGACACTCTTGCTAGGACTTGAACAAGCAAAGGAAAAAGGAGTAAGACTCCTTAAATCACAAGGGGATCTCAAGTTGATAGTGAGAAAAATTAAAGGCTAGTATTATGTTAAGAAAGATAAGATGAAACACGATTATGACTGAGTTCTAAGTGCCAACTTGACTTCATTGATTTCTCAATCAACTCAATTCCTTGAGATCATAAATCCAGAGCTGATTCACTTGTTTATACTACATGTCTACTCAAGATAGAACAACATCTAACACTTTTTAGAGAAGGTAACTACAAGGTAAAGATGGTCTACCATCTAAAAGTACCAAATAATGTTAACCAGTGGCATGTTTTCAATGATGACAAGAAAATAGTTATGTTTTTTGAGTAGCAAGATAATTTTGAGGGACTATAATTTGAAGGAAGTAGTTCACATCCATGTGAGACAAAAATAGGTATCACTAACCTTGAACTTACTTATATTCAAGATATAATTCAACTAAAAGGAAATAAAATTCCTAAAGGGTTAGTCTTTTATAAGAAATTTTTGACAAGCATGATAAACTTCTAAGGAAAAAGAAAGAATATGGAGATTGTTCTTCCTCAGAAGTTCAAAAAGTTAACCTAGGTAGTGAAGAAGAACCTAGGATGGTCAACATTGGCAAGTGTTTCTATTAAGAAGTAAAAGGAAACATTCATCAAGATTATTACAATGTACATTGATGTGTTTGTCTAGTCATATAAATACCTCAAATCCTTCCATCCAAATGAGGTGCAACACTATATTCCACTCTAACCAGAGGTGAATCCCTCTAAGAAAAATTTACACTACCATAACCATACTATTTTATGTACTATTTATGTTGAAATAAAGAAGCTTCTTGATGTTGAGATCATCTATCCAATCCATCATTCAGAATGGTTAGAAAATATTCTTTTAATGAGAAAGAAATATGGGGAAATATGCTTATGTGTTGATTTTTTCAATCTAAATCAAGCATCTCTTAAATATAATTACCCATTGTCCATTATGGACCACACTTTATAAGTAGTTACAAGTTTAGAGATGTTGTCTATACTGGATGGGTTTTCAAGATACAATCAGATAAAAGTGGTTAAAGAAGATCAATACGAAACAACTTTTACAATGCCATGGGAGATGTTTTCTTATTAAAAAATGTCATTTGGCTTATTAATGATAGAGTAAATTTTTAGTTGGAAATGGTTTTGGATTTTGTTCATTTGAATAAAAAAAGTATTGTGGTATACCTTGATTACTTAATGATATTCTCCAAAAATAGAGGTAATCACTTGGTGGATCTAGAATAAGTTATTATCCAATGCAAGAGACATGGGATTTCCTTGGATCCCAAGAAATAAATATTTACTATTATTGAAGAAAAACTCCTAAGTCACATAGTCTCAAAAGAGGGGACAAAAATTGATCCAGAGTGAGTCAAAGCTATTTATAGTTTACCTATGCCCACGTTGAACAAAAGAGTGCACTCATTCTTTGGTAAGTCCAATTTCCTTAGAATATTTATTATTGATTTTGCTGAATTGACTTGCCACATCTTTGATATGATGAATAAGAATTAAGAATTCAAATGGAATGTTGAAGTCAATTTGACATTTGAAATAATTAAGGCAGCTATATCCAAAGCCCTAGTGTTGGTTTCCCATAATTTTAGTAAATAATTCATTATACTGTTATTCCTCCACGTATACCATGTCATCTATACTTTTGAAAAATAATGATGAAGGAATTGAATCCACTATAGCTTTTATGAGCCAACCACTAAAAATATCAAAACTAAAGTACTCATAGATAAAGAAATATGCCTTTGTTATAGTCAAAGCACATAAAGTTTTCATGTACTACATTTTGTCTTCACATACTAAAGTTTATGTACTTGATGTTGTAGTTAAGTAAATTCTAACACAACAAGAGATGGGATTACTAAGAGGCACTTGGATAGATAAGGTGTAATAGTTTGATCTTAATATCAAACCTATGAAACTAGTGAGAGGAAGTGGCTTATGACAGTTGATGATAGAGAGAAAATTTGATGATATAGATATGAAAACATCTTCTCTCTAAGGTAAATTAGATGGAGATTTTCCAATGGTGATTTTTGTTGATCTTTTAGATGAGTGGTATAATAAAATTCCGTACTTCCTAACTTATGAAGAATGCCCAGCTGATCTGACATGTAAATAAAAATGTACCATCAAGCTAAAGTCAAAATATTATGTCATTTGGGATAATTGTTTGTATAAAAGAGGAATTTATGGTGTTTTCCTTTGTTATGTGGACAAAAATCAACAATCAATACTATTGGAGCAATTTCATGACAAAGCATGTGGAGGTCACTTCTCAACCAGAATCACAACACATAAAATCTTATGAGCAAGGTATTTATGGCCTACTCTATTTCAATATGCTTTAGATTGGGTTAATAAGTGTTAGGTATGTCAACATTTTGTATGATGATTCAAATTGCTAACATTTCCTCTAAAACTAGTGGTTATTGATGAACCTTTTCATTAGTGGGGCATGGATTTTATTGGTATGTTGAATCCTTCTTCAAGTGCTAGATTTTGTTATGTTTTGACTGCCATTAATTACTTCAGCAAATGGGTGGAATCCATTTATGTCAAACATGCCACTTTTGAGGCTATATGTGACTTCATCAAAGAGAATATTATAGTAAGGTTTGGTGTCCCACATAAGATAGTAACATATAACATAGAAAAATTTCCTTAGTAAAACTAACTAATTTATATTAATCATATAGAATAGACTTGGTTCATGCTTCAAATCACTATCCTCAAGAAAATGGTCAAGTGGAATCAAGTAAAAAAAACTTGATGACCATTATTCATAAGTTGGTGGATAACAATCAATGAACATGGCACAAGAAGGTTTTTGATGCACTATGGGCTGACAGGATCACCCCAATGAAAGCCATAGGTATGTCTCCTTTTTAATTGTTATATGGAATAAATTCTAAGATATCAATAACCATATATTTTCTTACTCTATAATTTTCCAAATCCATTGAAGATGTTACTTATCAAGATTCACTACATAAGAGAATTGTGTTTTTCACTGAATTGCAAGAAGTCCATGTTCAAGTTGTTAACCAGTTGGTTAATCATCAAATGAAAGTAAAGAAGATATTTGATAAAAATTCTCAGGATAGGTAGTTTGAATTTGGTGATTTAGTTCTCCTATGGGATAAATAGAATGAATAAAAAGGGAAGGATGGAAAATTTGACTCCTTGTGGAAAGGGCCCTTTACTATAAAGAGCATTTCTAAAAAAGATAGTTTCATCCCAGTTTATTAGGATGGGATTGAACTGCCACTGCCATTCAATGGGAAGCACTTGAAGATCTATAAGAATTGAACAATAGGGTAATACTTGTATGTATATAAATAAATTTTTTATTCTTTATTTTGGTTTTTTTTCACTTTCATGTTGTTTGCTTGTTTTGTAGTTTTTGTGATTGAGTTTTTTCAAAGACTCTATACCCAATAGATAAAATTCAAAACCAGAGATACTGGGATCTCACCCTTATTTCAGTCAAATCTAGCTCGTGTCCCCAAAATTTCACATTTAACATTTTGGGGTACCCTTACTTAAAATTTTGCATTTTATCTTATTTGAGTCAGTTGTCCTTGCTAAGCCAATCCTATGAATAAATCCTTAGTCTTTAATAATTGTTGTGTCTAATTTTTTTCTCTAATAGCTTCAAATTGCTCTAGAAGGTTGAAAACATCTACCTAAAACCACCATTGAAAAAACCATTTAGTCATCTCCCTCAGAAGATCAAAGAAGCTAAAGTGTTTTGTCTCATCTCTAATGTAAATCAAGTTCTCCAAATTACTTAACTTATTTAAAAATAATTAGATTATTCCCATAAGTCTAAATTACACTACGTAGTTCAAATCAAAATTATCAAATAGCTTCACTTTGATCTTGAAGCTAATTAAAGTAAATTAGGTTTTTGGAGTTGCTTTACTTGCATAAGTCCACAAGTAAAAGTAGTGGAGGTTTCCAAACCCAAACTACTCATTGGCCTAGACCAAGTCAGGTTTGTAAAAGTACTTAAATTCAAATACTAAAATCAAGATAAACAACTTAAAAATCTTAATTAAAAACCAAGAGTTTGCATGGCTCTTTCCCAAATGTTCCTAATTCATCCTTAATGAAATGGCATATATAAATATTATGAAAATCCACCTCATTTCCACCTAGCATCTAATTTGTTAGATCAATCTATTGCACTTATAAACCCTAAGCTACATGATTTAAGCCTTTAGAGAATTTTTGAGAAAATTCATTTTGACCCATTTATACTTGAGGTATGAGGATATTTTTCTTGTAGTTTTCATATCTTCATTTTGATCATTTTATTCTTATTTTTAGGCATGTTTAGATGTTGTAAACACTATGAAAGTGTTTATAATTATTGTATCATACAATCACTCATGAAAATTCTTACAAATCTCAAACTTCTTACAAACAAAAACCTAATAGCTAAACCTAACACTGTCCACCAAAGTTTCCTAACACTTGTTACTTACTCGAGTTCTTGAGTTTGCATTACTTACCCTAAGAAACCTGACCCTCAAGCACCTTACTAACTCAAGTTTCCTATTACTCATTACTCACCCAAAGTCTCAACCCTAAGTTACTTGCCTTGAGAACCCTAACCCTCGAACACCTTGCTTACCTGGACTTGTGATTACTCACCACTTACTCAAGTTTTATTAATGCAATTACTCTCCCTATCAAATCCAAATTCTCAAGACTAGATAAACTTGTAGAATAATACTCAATAAGTACCAATATTCTTTTTTCTTAGCTACTTTTTTGGGTTTTCTCATCCAAGTAACTTGATAATACAAACTTGAAGTCACAAGCTAAGAAAAACCCAAAGTTATCCATACATATTCCTTATGACCTACTCAAATTCCTATATGCTTAAGACTTGATAAATATTTAGACCAACCTAGGGTTGTAAGACTCTATTGCTTAAATATGAGTTATTTAAGGTTTTCAAGACTTTCTTCTACTTAAAACCTAAAGCTTGCTTAGAAGTACTATAATAACAACAAGTTGACTTTTTCTCAACTTTTCTAAACTAGTTGGAGCAATTAATAAGTGTTTAAAGGCATTTATCAAATTATTTAGAGTTAGTCAGAGTTAGTGTCTGGGTTAAAAGGATCAAAAATATTAGAAGAATAAATATCTAAACTAGAAGTGCAAGCAAAATAAATTGAAGAAGTCCCAGAGTTGGCACTTGAGGAGATTCCAGAGTAAAGCAGGAAAGATAAAGCAAAAGCTAAGAGGTCCAAATCCCAAGAACTAAAAATGAAGTATGAGTATAAGGGATACCCTATTGAGTCATGAATGAGTTCTAAGATAACATAGATAAGTGATATAAATATGGGGAATGTGTCTATTATTGAATTGATATAAAGATCAAAAGCCATAATCAAGACTCTACTCATGCAAGCCATGACTAATAGTGGGATTCTACAAGCTAAAACTTTCCCAAGCTTAGATCAACTTCCAAAATTTGTCCTAACATGTAACAAACATTATGATTCCCTAATTAGTACTATAAGATATGTTATTGTAAATGTAGTAATAAGATTAGATGTTCAATAGCTTAACTACTATATGAAGATCCCAACATATTCTAAAGTAATTGATATAACTATAAAAAACTAATAGATAATGGGAAACTAAGACAATAGAGTGCATTAAGATAATGAATATAAACTACTTGAAGAAAGTGAAACAAGCCTCAAGGTTCCTAAAATAGATAGCAAGGTCAGACTTTGTTTAAGAATTAGATGACATTACTCAACTACTACATAGAATTAATGATGAAAATAATGTTAAATGTTTTTCAACTTGGATGTATACGTACATTAGAACAATTAATGTGACTAGGAGATATGTTATGATTGAATGGCTAAGGATGATAAGTGATAACATAGATTGGTAGTTAAGTAGTGTATTATAGACTTTTGATTTCAAAATGACTTCTTATCTAGTGTATCTAGTAGTTTTAAATAGAGCCTTTTCAAGGCTAAATATAAAAGGCACATTAGAAATTGTGCCAATATATGATTATTATCCTTAGCTAGTTCCTTTTGAGTATTACAAACATTGTAAGGTAGTGAATAATGGATTCTTTTATGAACTCATTTGTAAATTGATTATGGATCTTAAGCACAAAAGAGTATCAAATGAAGCATGGGATACAATTTCATAGTTTGGGTTTATCTTCATTTAGTTCCTTGACTTTACATACATTATATTTGGGGGTTTCTTAGGTGCACCTATCAAGTTACCTAAATACCCAAGTGATAAGTGGATTCTCATGGAATTATGCATGCAGCTTGTTGAATTACATGACTTATAGTCAAAATATCACCATCTAGCTATCAAATTTCCTATTTTCATTGGTCATTACTATGGCCCAATAAATTACAAGGCCAAGAATGTGTAGAAAGAGATGTACCATCATTACACCCAAACACATTTTGAGTTTAGATCTAATTTTGATTATAGAGGGGTGGATCAAAATACAATTTCTCTAGAATATATGCACATTCTTTCACTTGAGTATTTTTGGAATGATTTCAAAGATGAATTTGATGTGAGAAGGGATAATAGTATATTTATTTTTGAATAAATATGTGCTTTTGATCTGGCCACAATTCTTGAGGATATGGAAGATGATGGAATTTTAACTAGTGATGCTTTTCATGCAATAAGAGAAGATAGTGCCCCTCTTCTAGTGATTATTTTTGGTAAAAATTATGATAATATTATTTTTATCTATGATTTTGATCTAGCCATAATTATTGAGGAGTTAATGGAGGAACCCACTCATGTATGTCATAAGAGGAAATAAATAGGACAAGGAAAAAGTATCCAAATGCTCACAAAGAAGTTAAAGTTGAAAAGAAATTTTGATGATACATATTCCATGGTAAAAGATAAAGAGACAATTTAGCTAGTTTATTTCACATATCTATTGGTCTCTTCTACTAGCACCACCATTCCTTCCATTACTACTTCCACTACACCCATTATAAATCCATCAATATTGATGCCACCTCCAAAGTCTCATGGCATCAAACCTCACAAGAAATCCATTCAAAAGAAGACTCCTCCTCCTCCTCTTTCATATTCTCCACCTCCCCCTCCTTCAATAGATAAACCTACTATTTAAAATGAGATAGAAAAATTAACTACCATAGAAGAGACCCCATCTTAGGAAGAACAAAAATAAAAGAAAAAATAAGTAGTTTAGCCTAAGAAGGAAGTCATGGTAGATGTAGTTGATAAAAAGATAAAAGAAGTTGAAATAGGAAAAAAGTTTAACTTGAGAAAGAATAAGTAGATGTATCAAAAGAGAGAGAATCTGAGAAAGAGAAAGAGGTTGAATCAGTAACAAAGAAAATTGCTAAGAAGCACAAGGAGAAGGAAGTAGTAGTTGATAAAGCGGCAGAGAAAGAAAAGGAAGATGATAGGGAGAAAGAAGTAGAAACTAAGAATCAAGTTGAAAAATATTTAGAAAAAGAGATCTAAAAAGAGATAGAGTCCTAAGGGGTTCCTCCTCAATAACTAGTGGTGAAAAACAACCAATAGCAAATGGTAACTCATTCAGACACCTCCAATAGTACAGAATTCTCATCTTGTTTGGCATTATAGACAACTCTAGAGTCAAAGGAAGTGATAAATATTGAAGAGATAAACTTAAAATTTTATAAAATTATTGATAAGAAAGGAAAGAATCCCAAGTCTACAAAAGTAACTTCAAAGTTGATAATTGAGTCTACAGGTAGAATTTTATAGAGATATCAATTCCACCATAGGGAATGAGCAAAGAAGAATTCACTGAGAGTGACTTAATAATTTAAAAGATACCCCTCAAAGAAGTAGCCACATAAGGTTTAAAAGAAGATACACAGACCTTGATCAATACTCTTTTCAAGAAGTTGGATGAAGAAAAGGTAGCCAAGGCCAAGTTAAAAGAACAAAATGCCAAATATGTGAAATAATTACCAAGGTGGAAAAGTCTACTCCTCAACAACCATTAATTTCAAAAGTTGTAGTTACTTATCAAGTAATTACAAAAGTAGAAGAGACTAGAGATAAAGCAAAGGCTATTGATAAGTGGATAGAGAAGATGCATCTAACTACTTAGAATATTTTCCCTGATATTCTAGGTGCTCATGTTGACATTTTGAAGAAATTGGTAGAGGTATATGTAGTAATAAAAAGATAGAAAATGAAAATGGTATTTCCAAGTTGTAATAGGAAAGTCTAAAAATAATAAGTAATTTGAATGTGAAAATTTTGATTAAGGAAAATATTGCTCCTGATTGATCTATAAAGAAAATAAAACAAGAAGAGTATCTCCTATCTTTTTGTATACGTATTCTACAAGTAATTTGTGAAGAAATGAAGATTTTGTAAGAAGAATCACATGATGCAAAGATAAATTGTAGTATCTAGTCTGATAATGTTCTAAGGCCATCTGAGTATCTATATGAGAAATTGAAGTAATTGATGGATAAATCTACAACTCTTTTCACAACCAAGTCTATTAAGGAGTTAATCAAATGTCAATAACAAATAAAAAGACTTGATCCAAGAATTAAAAAGATAAAATATCATAGTAGAAGATTAGAAAAGGAAATTCTAAGATTTGAGATAGAAATATAATCACTAGATAAACTCGATGATGTAGTAATATAATTGATGATGACTTAGCACATTAAGTATAGAGAGAAATGCAGATCCAAAGTCCATGAGGTGGAATGATTATTTTTTCTCTTCCTTCCAACAATTTTTTCTTCCTTCTTCCCATTTTTCTGCCAATTTTATTCATTTTATTTGTAAATTAAATTTGTTAGATGAAACTTATTTTAAGTAAATACATTTAATATAGTTACTTACTAAGGTATATTACATTGTAAAATTGTAAAACTTGAGTAACTTGGATAAAATACCATTACGTGAAGTTATCTTGTGAAAGTAAATTACTTAAGTGAACTTTGTGTTACATACAAAGTAGTTGTGTTTAATCCAAATAGCAATACTAAGATGTGTTACATGTCCCTAGATGTTAAATGCCACATAGGAGAATTTTGAGGAGGATGTCTTTAAATGGTTTCTATTCTTAATGCAGCACATGGGTTTTTGAATAACTTATTCCTTATTTGAATTTGGCATCTATTTTTTTATAAATATAAGTGCAGGGTTGTGTGCCTAATGAGGATGATAATGTTTACATAAAAATCATAACTAAAGCAAGAAAATTGAATCTATCTAAAACTTTGTTTTTAAATTTTTAAGAATGTTATTATATGAAATTGGTTTTAAGTGAATGATAAACAAGTTATTTTCTATGTAACTTTGTGTCTCAAGAGATATTTGGTGGATTTGTAAAGATTAAAAGGGTAAACTTTATGTTATCTTTAATCTAAATGTGAATTCTAGTTTTTCTTAGTCATTTTATAAAAGTATTATTATCTCTTGAATGTTTATTTATTTTTGAAGATTTAATAAGATATATAAAACTACTTATTGTGAAGTAAAACTTCTTTTTCTCCACACATTCTAGTTTTCCACTTTTGGTTTTCCAAATTTTATTTAAACATTCTCTAAAATAGTTTCTTACTTGTTGAAAAATCACCTTGTTTTGGTTCATGGACACTATGATTAAATTAATACCCAAGAAACAAAGCAACTTGAACATTATCTATATAATTTGTGAATAACTAATCAATATAAAATTAGAAGTAGAGATAAGTATATGGGAGCTTCACTATTAAATGAAGGTGATTTAATCCCATGATTGCCTAGGTAATTTTGTTAACTTGTAAAATATCTAGCCAACATACTTCCTCCATAATCAAGACCTTAATTTGGTATCAAAACCTCATTTAATATATCTTCATAAGTTGTTTAATCCATTATCACAATAATCATGGATTTTTTTGAATTTTGCTTCTATGAATATTCCCATTTTAAAATGTGATAACTTTGAATACTTAAGAGATTATTTGAAGATAATACTGGTATGGAAGGGATTTTTTGGATAATATTATCCATGGATACAAATAACCTATATATTTTAATAATTTGACTCAATATTATAAGAGATAAATAAATGAAGAATAAAATTTTGATTCACAATCTTTCTTCTATCTTCAAAGCATCATAGACACAAGCATATATCCAAGAATTGATGGATGCAAAAATGATCATGAAGCATGGAATACATTTGAAACTTATTATCAAGCATCTATTAAGGTAAGAGAATAAAAAATCCAAACTCTTAAAATTAATTTTGAAAATTTTTAAAATGTTTGATAATGAAGTTAGAGAATATTGCGTAAGGATAAATGACATAGTACATAGAATGAGGGCTTATGGAGAAACCAAAAAATATAGGGTCATAGTAAGGATAAATTTTAGATATTTGTTTAAAAATGGTTACATATTGTGATAAATCTTGAGTAGTGTAAGGAAATTAACACTATAAATTATTGATGAGTTAGTGGGTTCTCTCTTGTTCCATGAGGATAATATGAGTATCTATGTAGGAGATATATCACATGATATAGAACATGCACTTGACACCAAGGAAATAATTTTGAATCCTAAAGATAAAAATAAAAATTAGATTCAAAGGTGTTCAGTAAAATAAAATTCAAAATGGAAATATCAAGTTAATTTCATAGGTAGAATCAATATATACTTTACTTGTCATTATTTAAAAAAAATTGGACACATTATGAATGATTGTTAGATATTGGAAATTAAGAATCAAGATAATCAAGAGGATGAAGATAAGGCATTAAAAGATGAAAATTTTGAGGAGAAAGAGAAATTATATTATTATATCACATCTACTATGGTAATAGAGGATGGAAAAAATGTTGTCTCTTAATTCAAGTTGCTCAAATCACCTAACAAATCACAAAGATAGTTTCAATAAGTTATATGATTCCTTTTAAAGCCAAGTGCAATTAGGAATGGAAAGTCCATCCAATTTGAAGGAAAGGGAAACATGTAAATAACCAAAAGTTAAGGTAAGGATAAAATAAATGATATCTATTTTTATCCAAATATATGTCTTATGAGTATTTATCATAATTTCATAGGATATAGTGATGAAATCAAAGCATAAAAGTTTTATATGTCTACTAGTAAATCTATAATTATTTCTATGAATTTTAATGTTTTTGAAAATGATAAGTATTATATTTATAATCATATATATATAAATAGTTCATAATTTAATGGGGTCACCTCTTTAATTTTATTTTTATGGATTACAAAGTCCTACACATGTTTCTAGTTCAACAAGAAATAATAATAGCTTCTCCCAAGAGATTAGTCATCAATATTCATCAACTCCAAGAAAGTAAAAGTGTTTTTTTAATCCACATATATGAAAATATATGTTATATAATAACTATGATATGAGGATCACAAATCTTTAACATCATAAAGGTAATTATTTGTATGATGATTATGAGTAAAACATTATGTTTGCATTATCATCTATGACTAGTGGACCTAAAAGTTATGAAGAATCTAGTCAAAGGAAAGAGTGGCTTGATGGTATTAAAATTGAGATGAATTAAATTGAGAAAACTCCTATCTTCTTTAAAATACATTATATAATGAACCCAAATACTATCAAGATAAATAAAAATCTAATAGTCTAATATTTTGAATATTAACCAATATTGATTTATATTGAATGATTCAAATAATTAAAAATCATGCATAAACAAGACTCAACTCATAATTGGAGTTGACATGAAAAATTTTGAACTCTAAAAATAAATAAAATTAAACTTGTTATTTTTAGCAACTACTATTTTTAGTAAGTTTTGCATGCAAGTGCATTTAACTCTAAAAATAAAATTAACCTATCATATAAATTTAAAATGAAGTTCAATTCTAATTAAAAAATATACATAATTTATAAATTTATAAAAAACCTTAAAAAAATTAAACCATAATTTTAGACACTTAGATGGTCACGTATGGCCTCTGAAAAATATTGATATATACCAATAATCATAAGGGTGAATTATGGATACATATAAATTTTTGAGATGGTTGTTTTGGCATGAATATGGGCTCAAATGAAGCTATGGATAAAAATTTATGGCCTTCAAAATTTTGGCCTCTTTTTCTCCATCATTATCCTCTGGTTAAAAATAAACTAGATCCTATGAGGTGATCTAATTATACCGCTACCAATTTTTATTATCAATCTTCTTCTTCTCCCATTCTATAATCGAAGTATTGTATTCCTATTTTAATCCTTCCCATTATACTAAATACTTGTCATAAGTTCCTTGCCTTATGTTATTGTCTTCTTATCTTTTATTTCTTCTTCATTGACACCTGTTGATTCCAATCTACTCTTCACATTCACCATATTCTGAATGGAAATAATATAAATCTAAAACATTAAATAATAGATAGATATCAAAACTATGTGGTAAACTCACCTCATAAGCATTCTCATTTATTTTCTTCATAATTTTTCATGGTCCAATTCTATTGTACTTCAACTTGTTATATGTGCCTTTTAAAAATCTCTCTTTCCTCAAGTAAACCATCAATAAAACTCATTCTTAAAATATTTTTGACCTTATTCTAACATCTGATACTATTTATAATTTTTATTACTTTCCTATAAATTTCTTCTTATTTCTTCTTGTAATTATTGTGTATGTTATAAAAATGCTTCTACATCATCACTAACTCATTTTACGATTGGAAATTATATCAAATATTAAACACACATAGGATCTATTCCATAAATAATCTAAAATTTTTATTTACTTTTTGATCTATTCACTAAATTATTATATGTAAACTCAACTTGTGATAAAGCAAAGTCCCATTTCTTGGGCTTCTCTTTAATTATGAATCTCAATAAATTTCCCAATTTCATATTTACAACTCCTACTTGTCTATCTATTTGGGAATGGTATGCACTACTAAATTATCTTAGTACCCAACTTATTAAATAAATTCTTCTAACAATGAATTATAAATTTTGTATCCCTATCTGATGTAATGGTTTTTGAAACACCATGCAATCTCACAATATCCTTAAAACTAGTTATATAGTTCTAATGGCATCATTGATTTTCTTACATGTAATAAAATGAACCATCTTACAAAACATGTCTATAACAACAAAAATTGAATCATTACCTCTTTTTTTATTTTATAATCCCAACACAAAATTCATACTCAAATCTATCCATTGTCCTCTTAGAACTAATAATGGTATGTACAACCCTATATTTTGTGCGTGTCCTTTTCCACATGACATATCTTGCACCTTGAAACATATATTGTCACATATCTCTACATATTTGGCCAAAAATACTTCTCCTTAATTAAATATATTGTCTTTGTCTTACCAAAATATCTAGCCAAAACACCAACTCACAATTCTCTTATAATATTGTCTCTTAGATACTCAAACGGAATACATAATTATTTCCCTTTGAAGAGATAACCATCCTAAATAAGATACTCTTCATAAACATTACTTGTATCACTTTTCAATGGATTCCTACATTGTTCAACTATCTTTCCAAAATCTTGATCGGTATCATATACTTCTTTAATAAATTCAAATCCAACTACTTCACTCACCATAGTAGTTAACAACCCCACTCACCTGCTCAAATCATCAGCTACCTAATTTTGTTTTCTTAATTTGTGATTCAATATAAAAATATAACCCTATAAGAAAGACACCCAATTTTCATGCCTATTATTTAACATCTTTTGAGTGTTCACATACTTCAAAGCCTCATGATCATTAAATAGGATAAACTCCGTAGGCACTAGGTAATGCCTCTAATGTCTTAATGATTTTATAGTGGCATAAAATTAAACATCATAATTATAATACTTTTTATTAACTCATTCAAATTCTCACTAAAATATGCTATTAGATTCACTTGACTCAACACAACACTAATTCCTAAAAATGAAACATCACAATCAATCTCAAACACTTTTCTAAAATATGGTAATGATAAAATAGGATTTTATATAATTTTCTTCTTCAACAACTCAAAGTTTTTTGTTGCTATCCTTATCTATGTAAATTTTTTTCCTCTTCTATAATTTATTATTGGTGTAATAAGACTACTAAAATTCTTAATGAACATTCTGTAAAAATTTGATAAACCATGGAAAATTCTTACCTCTGTGATGCTCTTTGGGATAGGCCACTCAAAAATTGGCTTTAATTTTTCTTCATCCATTCTTACACCATCTGTTGAAACTAAAAATCCCAAGAATACCAAACTATTCTTCATAAACTTTTACTTCTTTAAATTTTCATAGAGTTTCTATTTTCTTAATAACTCTAATTCCATTATCAAATGTTGTAATTTTTCTTCTTTATTCTTATTAAATATTAAAATGTCATCAAAATAAACCACCAAAAACTTACCACTATATTCTCATATCATTTTGTTCATCACCCTCATAAATGTGATAGGTGCATTAAATAATTTGATTGGCATCACCATCCACTCATATAAACCATTTCTAGTCTTAAATAGTTTTTTCCAATCATCTCCTTCACAAATTCAAATATGATAGTATCCACTCCTTAGATCAATCTTTGTAAAATATTTTTCTCCTATAAGAAAATACATCATATCATTTAAATGAGGTATAAGAATCCTATACTTGATTATAATTTTATTGATTACTCTACTATCTAAACACATCCTCCACCTTCCATCTTTGTTTGGAGTTAGCAATGTTGGCATTGTACATGGATTCATGATCTCTCTTAATAAACCCCTCAATAATTTAGTAGCCTATTTATTTAATTTTTAATTTTATATTAGATTCATCCTACAATTTATCTGATTAGGTATAGATGATCATGGAATCAAATCAATATGATGATGAATATCTCTCTTTGGTGGTAAACCATCTAGTAACTCATTAGGTAAACATCTGCATATTTTTTCAACACTAATTTTGTTGATATTTACACCACTTATATGTCTTATTTATTCTCTACTAATGCATATTAGAAACCTATCATCTTCATGTCTTTGATAAATTATTTTGTAGTTATCATGCTACTTCTTATTTAGGAGGTAAAATAACTACCTTTGTACCACCTTTTCAAAAATTATATGTGTTGTTTTCTCCATCATGAACTGATTTTATATCAAATTTTCATGGCCTTCCCAATAATATATGGCATGCATTCATTGGTATAACATCACACCATATTTCATCCTTTTAAGTTTTACCTATAGAAAACTTAATTAAGCACCTTTTATCTACTTTAACTTCATTCTCTTTCTTAAACTATGAAATATGATAAGGATTAGGATTTTTTTCACATTTCAAACCTAATTTCTCAATCATATATTTAGAAACCATCTTTTCACAACTACCACCATCCAAAATTACTTTGCATATATTTCCTCCTGAAGTACACCTTGTTTGAAATATATTTGTTCACATCCATCCATCACCACTTTATTTATTCTGCACAAGTTTTTTCTTTAGATAAATCATTGTTCTTCTAATCATGATATTATCTCCAACATCTACTATTGTAACTTTATATTTTTCTCTTTTGTTTTAGCTTCAACTAAATTCACTCTTGGGAGATCAGTTAGCCTCATTTCTTGATCTTGGTAGTGTGGACACTCAAATTCTCTTTGGCCTTCTTCTCCACATATATAAAAAATATAAGACCTAAGTTAATTTTGAAACCATACTCTACCACCACCATAGCTTCATCCTCTCTAAAATCCTCTTCCTCTTTATTGGTATTGAAACCCTTGTATATTATATTTTTGTCTTTATAGACCATGTCATGATTATCCTCTAGTGTTATTAATCCCACCTCTATTTGTATTAAATACACCTCATCCCTTATAAGAGGTGATTTTACTCTTCTTGGACCAATAGATGTTCTATAATTTTGTCTATTTTTTTATTCCACCTTCAAAGCTAATTGATAAGCTTCCTCTATGCAAAGTATTATATGCATGCTTAATTAATATTGAATATAAAACTTCAAATAATTTACATACCTTGCATCCATCTACTCTTCTATATCATCATCCTCCAAGTGCATGAAAATATTATAAAACTCATCTATATACTCTTTTATAATGTGATCTTTCTAACTCAAATTTTGAAATCTTTTGTATAGGGTTTGTGCACAATCCATAGGAAGAAATTTCTCCCTCAACTTCTCCATATTTTCCCATGAGTTGATATTATCTTTACCTTTTCAATATATTTCTTTATATTGGTGATCCCACCAAATCATTGCATGACCCTTCAATTTTGTGCATGAAAAATTTACCATCTTCTCTTTCTCATAGTTCTCCATTCAAAAACCTTCTCCATGCTATTCATCTAATCTATTAACTCCTCAAATTTTAAACTTCTATCATAATTTGGAATTTCAACCTTTATTCCTTTGTTCATTCCTTCTAAGAATCTAACCATTCTCTCTTCCATTGAAAAAAACTTTTATTTTTGCTCGTCTTACAAATTTTTTTCTTCATGATCTATGTCATCTTCTATATCATCTTCATCTCTACTGTTTATTTTATTCATAATTATCTCAATTAATTTTTATACTTGCCTCTAAAGCTCTTGTATACTATTATTTATCTAATTGGTTCCTCCTCATCCTCTCACCATTTCATACACATCCAAGATTAAAACTTTCTCTAATACCAAATAATGAGCTCAAATACTATCAATACAAATAAAAAATTTAATAGGCCAAGATTCTAAACAATAACCAATATCGATTCATATTGAATGATTAAAATAATTAAAAACCATGCATAAATAAGCCTCAACTCATAATTGGAGTTGATAAACAAAATTCATAACTCTAAAAATAAATAAAACTTGACTTGTAATTTTTAGCATCTACTATTTTAGTAAGTTTTGTATGCAAGTACGCACAACTCTAAAAATATCCAAAACTAAACTAAACACTAAAATTAAACTATCAAATAAATTTCAACTAAATTTCAAGTCTGGTTATAAAAATAGATGATTTCTAAATTTAGAAAAAACCCAAAAATAAAATTAAGCTATAATTTTATATCCTCAGATGGTCACGTATGGCTTCCAAAAAATATCAAAAATGTCCCATAACTAGAAGGATGGGTTATAGCTACATTGAAGTTTTTGGTCTAGTCATTTTGGCATGATGGGATCAAATAGAGCTACAAATCAAAATTTATGGCCTCCAAAAGTTTGGCTTCTTTCTATGCACCATTGGACTTTAACCAACACATATTTTTTATGATAATAAGGGGACATTAAAATTATCCAACAATCCACTTTTTCATACTAGAACCAAATGTATTGAACTCAAACATCATTTTGTCACAGACTTGGTCAATGATAAACCTTTTTTAATTGATTATTTAATAAGTTTATATTTATTTAATTATATTTTCATCAAGGTATTTGTGAATAATATTCATGGAACACTTAAGGAGATGATAGGCATTTCTTCTCTTTGCATCAAAGGAGGGAATGTTGAGTATGATGCCAATATCAACATTTTATATTTAATGTTAGAATTAGTTTTATTTGTTTTTTATTAGTTTATTATGGTTATTAAATTTATTTATGTATTATATTTATTATTTATTTAAAATTTAGATACTTTTTAGGAATTTCCAAAAAATAACTAGAAGTGCTAGTTAGAGTCCAATTCAATAAATATCTACTTAATTAAGCTGAAAACATTATCGATTCATCTCCAAGAGGTTAAGAACACTTTATAAATTTTTTTTATTTAATTTAATGTTATTATTTTTCAATATTATATTTTTTTAGGTGTTTGTATGCTTAGTTTATCTAATATGCACATGAGTATGCATGTTTGCTTAATCAATGAAGAGGCTTCTTGCATGATGTCCATATCTTATCAGTGAGTTAAAATTATTATATTGAGTTTGTTTTAATATAAATTAGGTTTTTTTTAATTTATTTTATTATAATTTATCATGTCATTATTTTTCATGCAAGTTCTTTGTAATTTCCTAATTTTAACCTTCTTTGTTAATAAAAGATGGTGCAAAAGTGTGGCACCATAATTCCTTTGGTAAATTATTTTTCCATATCATTATTATCTAATTTTAATTTTATGTATTCATAAAGGAAACATAATAATATTAAATATCTTAATTTAAAGTTATTTAATGCATATTTTTTCATCAATCACACTTACAACAATATTGGATTAATAACTAGTAATTTTGGGCCAAATTGGATGATCACTAGTTTCATTTTCATATTAATTCAAAGCTGATTTTGACTCTTTCCATACTCAAAACCTCCATATAAAGTGGGATTATATTATATATTCAAGTCATAATGGATAGATAATTCACACTTTGGGTCAGGTTATGTAATTTAGATGGGATAGATTACACAAATTGAGACATGCTAGTCATTTTACATAATTATGAGGAGCAATTGGGATATTCTATGACACTATGAGATATAGTATATGGGTCAGATGGAGCATATTTTATTAGATTTATTATATTAATAATATTAATAGGTAAATTATGGAATTTTTATATTACTTTTAGTTACCAATTAATTAATCACTGGCTATGAATGGTCTTCAAGAAAACATTTTTCTATTTTATATATTATGGATTGATGAGGAATGATCGTTATATGTAATCACTTTGAATCTAAAATATATCTAAAATAGTTTATTTTAATCTTAAATTGAAATAAAAATATGATTTTTGGGTGCAAAATTGGTGTATAAACTTATTTCATGGTTTCACCTTTTCATATGACATGTTTTACAGTTCCAAAAAAGAGTTATGATGATGTTTTGAGTAGTGTAGTTTATATTTTTATAGCACTCAACGTATAGAACTTCTCCTTTTCTAATGAATGTTAATTCATTTATACTTATTAACTCATGGTTTAATAAGTTTAATCTTGTTAGGCCATAATCACTACATGGAATTATCCAAATAATTTTGAAAAATGGAAGATTGGTTTATATACCCTCAAGTGTATTCATTTAATGACTTTTAAATTTCAATTAATTTAATGATATAAATTATTTCATATTTTCTATGAGTGGAGATTTATATATACATATTTCCTTACATTTTTTTCATGGATCAAGTGGTCAATTTTGAGTGCACATGTTAACATCAAGTGAAGTTAATCACAAGTTTTATGTGAAAAAAGTAATACATATAGGGAATACTTACTAACATCAAGTGTGATTAATCACAGGTACTAAATGTCTTCCTTTTATCATTTTAATGTAGCATTTTAATACTAAAATAAAATAGGGCATTTTAAACACATATATTTGGTATTAGACTCCTAAAAACATTAATTTTAACACATCTTGAGATACTTAGAATTGTGCATACACATTTGACTATTGTGCACACACTCCCCTACCTGTCTATCCACTTGTTATCTTATAAAACCTATTTTACCAATATACATATTAAATATCACCTTATATTTTTAAATAATGCTTCATAATCCTAATTAAATTATCACCACATCGTAGATCATTGATTTTATCTCTCTTAACAATAAGAGTAATAATAAGATTATATAAATTTCCTATAGGTGTATGCCTCTATTGGTAGTGTCTAAGAACTCTAAAAATATACTATGAAATTTTGGAGGTATTCATTAGGTCAGCCTATACATGTTGATCATGGGGAAAAATATATAAATAAAAATCATCTATAAATAAAAATCAATCTTAAGGCCATACTTACCTAACATTCATCTTGACAAGTCATATTAAGATTTAAAAATCCATTAACACTATATTTAGACATTATAACAAAGGAATATACATCCAAGACCCTTAAAAGGAGTATCCATAAATCCAAGTCATAAAAAACACAAGGTAAAATATGGATGTTGTCAAGTGTCAAAATACAAGAATTGTGTCATATTCTAGCATGATCATGATAACACACACACACACACACACACACACACACACACAAGTAGGATAACTATATATGGTTTTATCCCTCTTTTTAGTGTTGGATAATAGGAAGTTTTCAACAATCATCTAAGACTAATTGGGATTTTATAATGTATTTTTCTAACCCATTTTTCCAAATCAATATTTTGTCAAAAGTGAAACTAAGGATTCAAGGAAATGAGAAGTAAATAAAGGATCAATGCATAAGACCAAGGGAAATAAAATATAAATAAATCATATATGAAAATATAGTTATTTTAGTTGGTATAGACCTAAATAATAATTGAAGACAATATCGATAGAGCCTAGAACACTACTAGTCATTATAAGGATTTAAGTTTTGTAATTAGAATCTAAAATTTTTTATGCTTATTTCCTGAATCAAATAGTTACAAAGAAAATATGAATTATTTTTAAATATTGTGACATTGAAAGTGATAAATATCAATCAAAATTTATCTATGTGTATCTATTCCCTCTTTATTTGGTCAATTATAAAAATAGTAAGTGTAATGTCAATATACCTTTTATGTTTAAATTTATATGATTAATGTACTCTATTTCATAATCATAATTTCTAAAGTTTTATATTATATATATATTGTATTAATTTAATATATATATATATATATATATAATTGCATGCTAGTTGGTATAATTTTAATTTAATAAAAATATATATACATAATCATTTTAGTTCATTTATAAATAGGGTGATACATAGTGAGACAAATATTTTAAAATCATATCATAAGTTTTCAATTTATATTTCATTAATAATACCATAAATTTAATTCTATGTACTCCTAACAAAAGATAAATTAGTAGTGAAAGAGAATATATTATATACTAGTTACTTGCATCTCATACATAGAAATAAGGGCCATGATCTTCATATTACATTAAAATACATGTTGGACTACATTATTGGTAAATTCATAATTATATATGAAAAGGTTTATAATTGAGGCATGGCCCTCATATATACACCCATTTTTCATGCCTTACAAGGTCACATGGAGATGATTAGGGTTTGTCATAATGATAATATATTTTATAATATTTATATATCAATTTAATAATTTGAGAGAGGTTTATATTCAATAGACACAAATGGAGGTGTTTACAAAATTTTAGGAGGATTTGACATAATATTAAAATATTTAACCTTGATGTAAAAAAATAAACCTTAGTTTTCAAGCTCAATTTTAATATTTTGGTCTGACTTAAATTGATTATCTAAATTTTGACATTTTTTTAACTTCTATGATCTATACCAAATTTTTGAATTTACTTTAGGACCTTTCCCAAAATTAATTCTCAATTTTGACCTCTAAAACTACATATACAAGTCAAATTTAGGTATTTATTTACACATTCTCCTTGAAAAATATAAAACATATTAATCTCTAATTTTTCACATTTTACATGATTTTATAAACAATTTAGGGTGCTACATTATCATATTTATTTAATATTTGAATGCACCCAACCTTAAGGGTTAAATTTTTAGTGAAACTATGTCCTCTTACACCTCCTAGGTCTATATTGTTGTTATTTTATTATACCTATGGTTTCCATAAACCATATCCTTGATTTTTTTTATTATATATAATATTTATATATGGTTTTGCTTACCTACTTTTATAACATTATCCCTAAGCCCTTGTGTGTTTTTTCTAACCCTTATTTTTATATTATATATTTTTACATCTTATACAACCTAAGTAAATTAGATATAAGTACCCTATAAGGTAAAGTAATATATTGAATTACAAACTAGTTTATTTTTTGAGCTTCCTTTTACTAGTAATAATGTAAATTTCAAAAATAAAATGAAAATTGTTAATGAGTTTAATTCTCCTTATATTTATACATATGATATGAATGAAAGTGATATGTATTAGTAATATTACAATTAATTGATGTTAATTCTATAAATGTTCATGATAAAGCTTTTTTTATAATATATTTTAAAACATTACAATGAAATAGATTCAATAATATATGTGTTAAGAGATGAGAAAAATAAAACTCTACCTAAATAAAATATCCCTAAATAAATATTTTTTTGGACCAATAATGGATCTTTTAATTCTTATAATATTCTAATTTATAGAGGTTTCCATCCTATTCTAGCTAATGTTCTTTCCATCATATTCTAGTTAATGTGCCTACATATTATATTTTTCTACTATTATTCCTCCTCATGTTTATTTTACTAATATTAATATACATTTTCTCTATTATACTGGTCATAATACTTCTTTTATTATTCCTCAAGTGACTAAACCATCTCAATATATTTTTCATCCTTCTCCTCTTATCAATAGTGTATCTCTAGTGCCTGATGTTTATATTCCTACCTATACTACTAGTCCTTAGACTTGGATTCTTGAAGCCACACTTATTTGAAAAAATATGGAAACTATGAAACAAAAAAATAATTTTATTTCCCAAGGGTATCAAAAACCAAGTCATATGGTCAACTCACATTATATACTACTTAATTTTTTTCTCATGTGATCCTTGCACATCCTTTTCTTCTGTGCTTTGTGACTCCTATGTTTTAGTAATATAATGGTAAGGATGATACTTATAACCATATAAAGTATTTATATGATTCATTCCTCAACTTTATACATAATGATAAACTATTACAAAGACTTTTCTTGAAAGTATTAAAGAATATACTCTTAATTGGTTTTATGCTTTCCCATCTAGATCTATACACTCTTTCAATTTATTTACCAATAATTTATAGCTCAATTTTAAATAAAAATTACCATGAAAGACACATTTTCACAAATTTTCCCACATAAAAAAGAAATAATTATAATTTTAGTGAGTAAATTCTTCCATTCAACACTTAGATTACCAAGATGACTTTTCAATTTCCTAATAGTGAATTACACAATACATTGTCTCATAGTTTACTCTAACCCAGAATATAAAAATTATTTAAATTATCTTTTTTATGTATTTAAATGAATATTTTAGAGGCCATGTGCTCAAATATTAGACTAATTTACCTACCTCTAATGGAGCCAAATATCAAGATAAAGCAGTATTTAAAGCTAAGGCTAATACTACTTTCCAACCTAAGAATGAGGTTAAGAATTTTTAGTCAATATATTAGATCATCCATCATATAGGATAGCCCATTTCCAATAAAATGATAGAAAAAAATTTACATGATAAATTGATATTCCTCAAAATATATTTAAACTATTACTTGTATGAAATATGATATCTTTGCCTCCCTAGTGGAAATTTTAATTGTCGCATTAGTTTCCTAAAAACCATGATTTCAATACATGTTGTGATTTTAATAGAATTATTGAACATCATAAAAATATATGCATACTTTTTAAGCATAATATTAAATAATTGGTAGACAACAATAAAATTCAAATATAAGGTTAGAAAAATACTTTGAATGAATTATTTTTCAAACCTAATAATCATATAAAAATATTTACCAACACTTATCCAAAGCAAACTAATCAACCTAAAAACTAATATTATATTCATATGATAGATTAAAATCAACTTTAATAAATTTATAATGGTCATATGCCAATGTATTTATTTGATTGGTTAATGACACATGTAAGCATCCTCCTCAAATTAAATTTTATGACCACAAATTCCAAATGATTATTATATAAATGGTCCATTTTCATTCAATATTTAATGCATAAACATTCAAAGTTAACAAATGTAATTATGGTAGATAATGGTTCAAGTATAAATGTGTACATAATGTAATTTATTATCAAAATTGGATATAGAAATATGTTTAACTAGTAAAGCCATAATTATTAGAGGATATGATGGCATAACTATGATTCATCTTGGTGGAATTAACTTACATGTAACCATTGGTTCTAATAATCTATGGATATGGAATCATATATTTTTAAGTAATGAGACATATGACATATTAATTGGAAGATCCTTACTTAATCAAATGAAAATAAGGTTGTCAACACTTCACAATATTTGAAAAAATTGTGTGATGATAAATTGATTAATATTCAAGGCACTACTTATGAAGCTCCTAAACAAGTGAAATGTGAGATGTTACCTAAAGATCCACCAAAAAATATAATTATATGACCTCAAATTCATGTACCTAAAGTGTAAGTACCAAGTCATCTTTAGACCAAAGTAATATTATCTAATCATTTTTTACCTATTAAAAATAAAGTAACTACTAAGGATTTAATTAGTATATGACCTACTATTTAGTTAAAGTAAAAATAAAATTTACAAAATTTTAAGGTTTCCATTTAATATAAAGATAATTAGAATGGACAATATTTTAATGATGATACCTATTATACTATTGATGATCATAATAATAATAGTGATGGTGATGATGCACTAATGTTTATAGAATCATAGGTCCTAAGATATCCAAATCCATACCCTGAGGACATTACCATATATACTTATACATAGTATGGTCAAATAGATGGGTTTATTAGTTATAATTTCATGATAATCCTACATGTTTGAACTAGACAAACTATTTTTTACAAATATTTTTTATCTCTTATTATTTGGCCTTGTCTTTCCTTGATTTTTATCCTACATATGGATTATAAAATGCCTTCTCTAACATTATTCTAGGTGTTGATACTAAAATATGGTAAGATACTAGATAATGTCAATTTTGACCTATTTGTAGACACCCTAATTCCACCACAATAATATTATCACCAATCCATCATTAAATAGTCCACTCTAATATCATAAAACCTACATTAACATCACCACATTACTCTATCTATTTTATAATAAATCTATTTAATCCCACTAACATCACCCCATAAACAATTAGGTAATTAATCACTAGTAATTACTTAATTAACTCTTAACTAATTCCATGCACACATTAATTAATCAAAATAAATAAATAAATCACATCAACTAACTCCATCATCTCCCTCAAATAAATCATTAAACTAATCAAATAACTCATTAAACCAATAAACTAATTCCCTTAACAAAATCATTAACCCTCAAATTCCTCATTAAATGAAGATCAAATCTCATACATTAAAAATGAATAGATCCAAATAAATATATATTAATACAAACTATCCAATATCTCATCCAAAAATTTATAAGAACCCCCTTCATCCTTCATTTTAATCAACTCTTGAATCTATGGACATATATTGAGATATTTTCACACCTCTTGACAATCTCTGGAAAATCTTGAATCTTCAGGAGAACTCTTAGATCTCTTGACATATCTTATAAGAAGGATGATCTTGGGAAAAATTAAAAGAAACATTTGTCATCTTGGCCATCATTATTCATAGGTACATACTCCTAAAATTATTACTCAAGTCCATTAAACAACCATAATCCATCTATTGCATGAGAAAATCCACTCAACAAAGGAGATTCTTCACTTGGTAGGTAAGTATAATCATTTTTTCCCTCAATCAAAGGTTATATTTTGATTTATAGTAGTAAATAACTTAGTCTCATTGCATTATTCCTTTCATAGCTCTAGCTTTTAGCATACATAATTTTGGCACATCTGATGGGATACCCCTTTGTCTATTGCACTTTTTTCTTGATTTGAGGTGTCTTTATATTTTTTTATGTTAAGATGGTACCTAGATATTCTTAATAAAGGTTTGTGTCTTCTTGGCTCAAAATTTTGATCATATTTTTTCAATTTTATGTTTTCATCTCCATTTTATTAGTTTTAATGTTTATTTTATATGTTTTCACATTTCCACTATTCATAATATAATTTATGAATTATATTTTGGATTTTATATGTTCTGTGTAGATCTTAGATAGGTAGCGGCATTTTTGTAACACCCAATGGAAAATATGAACTTCTAGTGGCATTTATGCATATCCAATGGTGTTTCTACACACCTAGTGGTGTTCCTTCACTCCCACTAGAATTTTTAAACTCATACTAGTGTTATTACACTCTTGATAGTATTTATACACACCTAGTGGTGTTTCTACACTAATAATGGTATTTTTCCACTAGTAGTGTATTTTTTACACTTATCTTTGTCATTTTTGTTTTAATCTTTATTATTCTGAATATTAACATTAATTTTTTTATTTCTAACATTTTTTTATGATTATAAGCATTTTGTATTTTTATTTTCCAATTTTCAATAAAAGTGTGATAGAGACCTAAATTCCAAAATATACTAACCTATGTTGTACAACTACATTACAAGAAGATATAAAATTACAAAAAAATAACACAATAAAAATTAAATCATAAATCAAATAATCATTTTTTTTTTTTAAATTCTTATTTGTGTGTTTGTGATTGAAAACATATATTTTATTATCTCACACCTTAAGGCAATCTTGAGAATCATAAATAGTTCACTCACTTGCATCTCCCTAGATATAATCTATGTATGTTCTTTCCTCACACCACAAGGTAATCTTGGAAATCATAAAGGTTAAGAGATTTTTATTTATATTTTTATTAAGGGTATAGCCACTTATATTTAAACACAAAATGCTAGCCAACTTTTGTGTTCTCACACACTATAAACATTCCTTAGAGTTGTTGTAGTCATTAGCTAAGCAAAATCTTTAGTTTTACCTAATTTTTCTGAAGTGAGGTGGTTTACCACCAATACCTAGGCCTTCAATAACACCTTTATTTCATATATTTTAGGGTCATGTATCATGAGGTATATTGATTTATTCCCTAGTGATCTTGTTCAAAAATAATTTTAATGATCCTTTTCATCTACAATTAGAAAGTGGTGATGAGGAAATAACATTCTCCAAGATTAACCATAATGTGCCTTTAAGGTATATCTATGGGCCACTATTTGGTTTTACTCCCACTTGACTAACATATGTTATTTGTGTGTGTGTGTGTGTGTGTGTGTGTGTGTGTGTGTGTGTGTGTGTGTGTGTGTGTGTGTGTGTGTGTGTGTGTGTGTGTGTGTGTGTGTGTGTGTGTGTGTGTGTGTGTGTGTGTGTGTGTGTGTGTGTGTGTGTGTGTGTGTGTGTGTGTGTTATATTAATTTTACCCCTTTGTGAAAAACCACTTTAACAATTAAATGAGTTCCAAAACAAACCTAAATGAGACTAATGTCACCAATAATTAGATATCAATCCATATTGAATCAAAATATTTATATGTAAAACCCATTTTATAATTCATTCCATTTTTAAGAGCCCTTTAATGAATATCACATTAATGATGATAAAAATGTTAGTCTTCCAAACCAAATCAAGTATGAAAATTATCACCATAGTGATTTGTTTAAAATTGAACATGGTTGTACCCAAGTAAAATAGCTCCTATATGAAAACAAAGATGAAAATTTAATACAACTCATATAAATAGGAACTAATCTTCCAATTTATTATAATATTTAAAACCTTAGTCACATTATAATCATGAAATACCAAATCCTTGCCAACCAAGAATAATCTACCTCTATCAATCCCATTAGCCAACACAAAGTGAACCTAGAGTCAAACAATGAAAATACTAACCCTAATGTATCTCATGTCAACCTTAGAAACTAAAAATAAAATTATCACAATAATAGTTGAAAGATTAGAATTAAATAATGTTTGATCAACTCTATAACTAATTAAAAAATTATAGAACTTAGCTTCCCATGTTAATCTGTCAATATCAAAACCTTCATAGCAACATCAACAATCTAATAATCAATAATTAAATACCAATTAGGCCCCTGATCTACCCAAAACTAATTTTATCCTACCCTGATCATCACCACTCAAGGTTACATTATTTTCTCAAAAGTGGTAAAATATGAAGGATGCTTTCCAAGGAATACAAGAAGGAATCCATAATTAGAATAGAAAATATAAATTTGAGGAGTTGTGTCCCTATCCTTTTGATAGATGAATGTTCTAAATACCCTTTCCACCTTATTTTGAACCACCAAAGTTTGAAAAAATACAATTTAAATGGTTATCCTAGATACCATGTCAAATATTTATTTTATGTCATGCTAATAAGTTGAATATAGTGACAACTATTTGATCAGACTAATTCCCCGAAGTCTAGGAGTTCAGGATTTATAAAGGTTTTTGTATCTTTGTAAATTTTTCATCACCACATTTTAATATCTATCTTAAATATTTGTAAAACAGTTATAATACAATTTGTAACATGAACTCACAATAATGGATTTATGAAATTCTAAAAAAAAGGAATGGACAAAGTTTATTTTCATTCCTACAAAGATGGATAAGCTTAACCAGTAATTTTCCTTGGTTGATCCTAAAAAAATAGTGGGTCAATATTTTTTTACAAACCTCAATCAAGAAATGGATTTTCATATACAATTTCATTGTGATATCAATTTTTATGAAATCGTCAAGAAAGGTGTTCATATTGAAAAATCCATTGTAGCTAAATAATTGGTGAAATGTTTCAATAAGGATCATTAAAATCAAACACATTAAAAAGAAACCTAAATTATTTAACAAAAAAAATAATGTTTTTGGTGATGGAATTAATTACTTAGAACATATCTAAGTCATCCAAATCACTTCTAAAATTACTATTCCTAGGGGCCAACCCAAGCAATAAATGAAAATAATACATCATATGCCTATGGGGGAATCATTGGAAGTAGTATTTCATAATTTTATTACATAAATATGATTATTTTCCCACAAAAAATTCTTGATGAAATCAAACCAAAACCCGCATGCTTTAATGATAATTAATACTATGAGTCTCATAAAATAAAAGGGAATTAAATTGATAGATGGATGAAACTAAAGAACTACATCCAAGATCTAATCAATAATGGAGACACTGAGCTTGAAGGAAGTGCATCTACATCCAAAACTAAGTAATTAGGCATATAAAATGATCCATTTCCAAAACATAATAAAATTCCAAAAAAAAATAAAGGTCAAAATAAAAAAAACAATAACACTAATTTTATAAAATCCTCACATTTATATGATGCAATTGTTGCTCATATTAAACGTAGAGACAACTATGCCACAATTATCAAAGTCAAATCCCTAGAATATATAATTAGGTGCAAAACATTTCACTACCTAAGGGCCTCCTATATCTAACCCTAAATAAATATAAAACTTTATCAAATAATTTAAGAAGACTCATACCTAAATATATATCCTAAATCTTCTCAAAACATCCATTGTTTATAAATACATCTTGTACAAAATCCTTCACGAGTAAAGAATACACAAGGACATTGATCCATCCTAATTACAAGAACTTTTTGGACACTTTTATTTAAGTTAAAAACTCATCTTTGACTAAATTTTAGCCAAAATTAGCTACCATAGGTCTATTGGTTACTATTCAAAGCTTTATTTCTAGTTCTATTTAGCTTTGTTGGTGGCCTTTGAGAGTCTTGGTCTTGGTCCATTGGTCAGAATTTGTCATAAAAAGGTGTCTTTTCAAGTTATTAGTCATATTATAGTCCCGTTCAAGGATTATAAGAGTGACTCAATATCCCCTTGTGTTTTCATTAATCCCTTTCATTAGAGTTCAATGACATGTTTTGGACAAATTAAGATACTTTTGGAAAAGTTAAGGTAATTATTTCATTTTGTCTTGTACTTGTCCAAGTTACTCCATGTTAATTCCAAGTTAATTAAAGGGTGTTAAATTTTTAGAGGGTCTTTTTTGTTCATGGAAATATGTCAAAGATAATATTTGAAACTCTCTTGATTCATACAACTAACAAAATGCTGCCCAACTCACTCTTTTAATGCTATTAGCCATTTCAAATGTTTTCTTACTCATTTTATAACATGTAGGGAAGGAATAGTGTAATTTATGGTAATTAAATAATTTGAATATTATATTTCCACATTTATCCACCTCTATACAGGTAATTAAGGACTTTGTGAACACTTATTCCTAAGATCTAATAGATTTTTAAGCAAAATATGGTTGTTTTCATTGCTAGAAAGGGGTCTATTGAGGCATTACCATAGGTGTTCCAAGTGAATATGGTTTAAAGTCACATATATGAATTAATACATCCTTATAAGGTCATATACATGATAAAGAGTGTGTAACAAGCCCAAAAATAGAAGAAAACCTATGCATTCCTCCATAGAGCTCCTTGCAAGATTATGAAGGCAATTTTCAAACGTTTGGTTCATGAAGGAGAAGGTGAGTTGGGATAAAAAATATTAAGGGTATATATGGTAAATTATTAAATAAATATTCCATGAATTATTTATAGGTTAAATGGTATTAAATTTATGAATCATTACTAACAAGAAAAGTTCTTGGTTTTAAGAGATTTCATAACATTTCAAAACTATTTTATAATAATTAAGTAATTTTTAGGTATTTAAATGTCTTATCGGTATTAAAACATCATCTCTATCACTTATTTATCATGTGTGAGCACTGTGGTGGCAAGAATAGGTTTTTATTTGTTGATTTGTGAAGGTGGTAGGTAGAGTTTTGATGGTTTTGCATATTTTATTGTCTCAAGTCATCTCTACACAAATTAAACCATAATAAAATAATTAATACAGCCTAATTAAGGCACATATTCACTTATAATATGTATCTTTTACACTAAATAAAAGGAACAATCCTCAAAATAAACATATAAGCATGTATGGTATAATTTAGATAAAGACTACAATTTTGTGATAAATGTGAGAAATGGAATGGTTAAAAATGAGTCATAAGAGGAATAAATAAAATTAAAGATTATTTTAAAGTTTTACCAAGCTTACTATATCTCAAGACATCAATGGGTACCTGCATCCTCTAAGACAAGAAAGATGATCTTATAAGCAAACTCCATTGAGATCTAAAGAACTAGTCTAGGTGAAATATGTATTTATATGCTTCAAGGTGGTGATAAGATAATATAAAAATATTAACCATAAATGTATAAAAAACATAATATCATTTTTTTAATGCACTATTAGGTCACAAACCTAAGAAACATCGGTCTAATGCTTACAAGTAAAACTAGGTGTTTAGGGACAATTTGAAGTGTTTAAATGTGAATTTTGATCATGTAAACTAGTATAAATGCTAAAAAAGATGAAAAATGGATTAATATAACAGGAGGAACATTTTAAATGGTGTAAATTGAGAGTAATATAGACCTATAGGTCTACAGACCTATAGATCCATATTCTCAATCAAGGGAAGAGAATCCTACTTGAGTAGGGTGTTTGAAAGATAAATGAAGTATCAAAGGAATGAAATATGTTGAGAGGGTCTATGTGAGATTTAATAATGAGAACCATTAAAAAAAATCTTGGGAATCAACAAGAAAAAAACCCAAAGAGCATTAAAAATCATGTTTAAAAATCCTATAAGCCTATTTTCAAAAATCTAAAAGAATATACAATGATTTGCATTATAATTGGTGATTTGAATGGATAGTGAGACAATTTAGAACCATGAGAGGAATTTTAAAGTGATATAATTTTTTATAAACTGATAATAAACCTCAAGGAAACCTATATCCATGAACATAATCATCTTTTGCACACATAATTCATCCCTTTTGCTTGGTGGGAGCTCATGGACCTTGATCCTAAAAAACTGATGGTTGGAAGAGTTTAAGGAAGATGGGGAAGACCTCAAATAGGTCTTGATTTTCCTTTAAGTATTTTAAAACTCTCTCCATGCAATCTTCTCAGCTCTTAGCCTACTTAGGCCTATGTAAAACCAAGTAGGGCTAGAAAACTTATTTTCGGCATAACTCAAGTTCTAATCCTTGGAATGGCATGAAACTTGGTCATATGAACCACTTTTATGTAACCTACATGATTTTGGAGGTTTTTGATTAGTACTATATGGCCTTGGATAGTTTATAGTATTGTATGCTTGCATTAGGCCTAATTAGGCATAATTGGGAAAGATGGTGTATATACATAAAATTTTCAAACATTATCAATTACTAAAGATTTTTCTCTTACATAAACCCATCGAGTCTCAATCTCTTTGAGTTTACATAGGATTTTTAGTTAGACCATTGGTGATTTTTAGGATTATTATCCCCTATACTACCATTTTCTATCTACATAGCCTTCTCCTGTGCACTTCCCTAAGCCTTGCCTCCTCTCTTACACAATCATCCAAAAAAAATTACCACATTTATTAATACCTACCAAAGCCTAAAACCCTTTTTGATAGTTTATGTTACACTATCTTTTTGGGTTGACACTGTATTCAAATTGTTAAAATCAAATTATGGGTCTAGCTCTGATCTGGCTAACCTGGACCAGGACCTTATTTGTTTTTATCAATTAATGATATAGAATAGATTTGAACAACCCTATTGGCTAAAATTTAAGAGAAGTTTAAGGTTAGATCTGATTGTATATACACATCCATTTCCATAATTTATTAAGAAGAGAATAATAATAATATATTACGTATCTGGTTATCCACCATTCTACTTAAGGAACATAACTCAGGGTTTTAATACTTTCTTTAGAGATACAAATATTGTCTTGTGGAGAAGTCTTTTATATGTATAGATAAGTTGTGTAGCATAGATCTGACTTATCCTTGTTATCCTTACATGTCATAAGAACCTCTTGAAAAGAACCTTGGCCAAGAGAAAGATTGAGGCTTGATGGGTTCATATTCAAAGGTAAGTATTACTAACTGTGTTCTACCTATATAAGATTAGATAGATTTACATTTGTACTTCTATCTCATGAATTAGGGTTTTACCTATGCATATCTTAATTAAGATTCTCATATGTATGTTTAATTTTATGTTTATTACCCCCACTTTGTGC
This sequence comes from Torreya grandis, assembly GCA_037957365.1. NCBI lineage: Eukaryota > Viridiplantae > Streptophyta > Pinopsida > Cupressales > Taxaceae > Torreya > Torreya grandis. The sequence goes on along the minus strand of JARHVA010000423.1, from coordinate 4,491,640 downwards.
CACAAGATTTGGTGTGCATTAGATTAGATTTTAATTTACTTAGATAATATGAAAACATGGGACCTAGCTAGGGTTATTTCATAGTGTTGTTCGACTATAGGCTTTGGAACCCTTTCTAGTGATGTTATTATGGTAAGAGATCGCTTGGTTAGGTCTAGTGGATCCATCTTAGTCATGACCCCAAATATCTAATGTATTAATAATCGGAAGTGTAAGTAGGATTTATCTTCTCTGTGTTAAGATTGATTAATAGGTCAACTACATTTTATTTTGTATACATCTTGGTGAACAAAATGTGAATCAAACCCTTATAATTTCTCTTCCATGCATTCATTTTATCAATATATTATATAGTTATATTTTTGTAAATTTGTATCAAACTTATTGATATAGTTCTAATAAATTTATGCACAAGTTTAACACATAATCACTCCCAAAATGACTATGTTATATTTGTGCAAGTCTTATTATAGGTAACTAGATCAATAATCTCATCATAATATTATTATTCAATTACAAAATTACATACATATTCAAACTAGTTGAATCTATTTATAGTTCTCCTTTTTTAGCATATAGGTCTACAAACATAGTTGAGTTAGTCAACTTTGTTTGCAACTTCTTTTTAGTACACAGGTTTTGCAAACTCTATCAAAATAATTGACCTTGTTAGTATAATTTTTAAAACAAAACTTGAGCATCATATCACAAAAATTTACAATCTAAGCATATTCAAACCCACCAAGGTTCATTCTTACCTTCTTTGTCATTTCATTTTTTCAATCACAATACTATTTTTCATAAGTTTGTAGTCAATAAAATTGTAGTCCTATAGCCAACTAGATTGACTCTCTCAACATAGTTATATAGCCTATCTTCTCTTTAGAAGACATAGTTAATATGTTCAACTATGTTCTTCTATATATTACTTATGTAGAATAGTAGTGACCTAGTCGACTCAGTTATTCATTATTTGCATATAGTATTGCATAAACCAATTATGTACTCTTCACAATCAAATAATTAACCTCTTTTTATAGTAATTAATTCAATTTCATTTCATTTGCTTTCATACTTAGAGTAATAAACATAGATTAATTAGGTTTTTTTTCAATTTACTAATTTAATCACACTATTTTTATCTTTTGTAGACACTTCCAAATTACTTTACACATAAAAATCATTAAACACTTATCTTCTCAAGGCCTACCTACTTGGATTTTATCACCAAGAGGAAATCCAACTTAGTTTTCTAGCCAAGTATAAACATGTGGTTGATGGTATATATTGTTAAAGAACCTGCCATACTTATCATTATGGGATTGTGAAGTGAGGGGGTAGGACCTAATATCAAACCATCACTAATATAGATCCCTTTTAGCCTAAATTTCCTAAAACCATCCTTAGAATGATTTCTATCTCCTTACAACCAATTTCCCATCACATTAAATTCACACTTTATTATAACTTAATATCACTTAAGAATGACTAATTAGTTAGAATTTGGTTACAAGTTATTGTTTGATCTTTTATCATTATATTTTGTATTGAAAAACTTGCATTAGCTAATGTTGGTGCAAGGTTTGTGCTATGTATTCTAATTGGATCAATCACATTCATCCAATTACTTGTGTGTTTGATTTTATTTTATTAGATATCATCTTACAAAATATTTTTCTCTATTTTTAGAAAAATATCATTCCTATCGACACATTCTCTTATAGACTATTCATTATGTCTACCTATAGTACATAGTCAACCATTAGACTGTGATCTCTTATCTCTTATCTAGTTCCTTGTCTAAGTATTACACAGTCAACCTATTTAACTATTTATTCTTGTTTACTACTCTATTTTTTAAAAAAAATACATAATCAACATGTATGACTATGTCCTCTTGTTCTTTTTTATGTTCCCTGATTTACATAACATCATTGACCTATTCGATTATGTATCCTTTTCCTTAATTTTTATTTCTATCAATTCTTTAGCCTCTCTTTCTTATCATGAATTTTATATTTGAGAATAATACAAAGTTAAATCAAATAAACATGATGATTCTTACCCATCCTAATAGGTTTCCCATGAAATAGCTTGTGGCTTCCACTTTAGATGAAATACATGTTCATATTACCACTCGCACTACCAATTATGGGAATCTTCCTCATTCATCCTTAGTTAATAATCATTTTTTATCCCTAGAAGATGAGCATGAATTAGAGTACATACCTTAAATTCTCTTATTCATTAAAAATTTTCCTTAACAAAAAAGGAAATGACCCTTCAACCATTTATATCTCATGAGAGGTCCTCAATAAGAAGAACCTCACTCACCCTCCCCTCCTTTCTCTCATGAATTTGGTGGAGACACTTTCTTTGATTCTAAACTTTTCCCTTATATTATGTCTCCTTCACACACCATTACATCTTCTTATATGACCTCTTCAACCTCCATGCTAAGTATCTCAACTAATATGGTAGGTTAAACTTGTAGACACCTAAATCTGGCCACTAATAACTACTAACTAGGCTTTTGACCAATTTCACCAAAAAAAATAATTTAGCCTAAAAACACTAAAACAAATTAAATGAGTTGAAATTAATGTATTAAAGTTCTGATTTTGGCTAGGGTATCATTAAATGGGGCAAAGCAATTTATGGGCTAGCTAACTTTGATTAGATCATTTCGAGTCAAAATATCAATTTTGTACTTGGGTGCTCTAGACTGCTCTTTTCTATTAAATTTATTATATGAGATTTATGTATTTATTATTTTATGTTGGAAACATCCTAAATGGGAATATGGTTCCAATGCATCTGACATTGACTTCTAATTCCACTCTAGTCAAATTTTGGACCAATAACAAGGCATTCTGATCAATTTGTGCACAAAGTACTTAATCATGCTTAAGAGCTAATAAAACCAAATTAGATCGTAATTAATAATTCCATGGAAACTTGTTGAATACTTGTTTTTAGAAATGAATATTGAATATTTACATCATCAGGGGACCTCATTTCTTGGGAAGACATCCTTAGGCCATAAATGCCACAAATATTAGGATTCATGCCTCTCATGCCTCATCAATGCCCTCCATGCCTCTTAATTTCCCCTATATCCCAAATATTTATGAGCCTATTTATTAATTTTAATTATAAAATTGGATTTATCCTTATCCACACATCTCAATCTTGAGATGGATGATTTTGGTTGATTCTGATCAATCTCAAAAATCTATAAATAGAGAGGCCATGAACATCATTTCTAATATATTTTGGTGCAAAGTTATTATGCTCAAATATCTTCAAAAATATTAATTTGTGTAAATTTACCATGTAAAATTGATTCCAAGAGCTCTTACATGCCAAAGTTATGATGATAAAATATTGGGCCACAAGGTGCCAAGGAGAAGAAGAAATAGCCAAGCCTCCTTTGATGAAGACTTCATGAGCACAAGCTGAGAAATCCACTACAATAAGCATTTAGAGCATCTAAGGAAGGTGAATTATTATTATTTTTTGTTTAATATTTAGTTGTGTTTGTCATTTGTTTTTGTTATTAAGCTCACCCTAGTAACTAGGCATGAAGGTATTAGTTATTTGTGTTGTTTATCAAGTTTCTTTTTTTATTTTGTCACTAACACAATACTAATCACCTCTCTTGAGTCAAATTCCTAGTTCACATAATGGCACACCCAGTTGGACCTAATGCATCACACACATGAATAAGATCATTATGCAACTTTAAAATCTTCATTTAGATCATTAAAACTTTTGCAATTTGATTTTATAACTTTGTTTTGCCATTTTTATTTGTCACAAGTTTACACAGTACCTATCACCAGTTGAATAAACCACCAACAAACCATTTTCAATTAAGTATAACCATCATTGGTTAAGTTAGTAAAATTGACATTGGTCTACGTAACCATTACCAGTTAGTAAAAAAGTTATCAGTCTGCATAAAAGTCACCATCGTCGATTAGTATAACCAACGATGGTCACTATGTTTTTTTACACAAACTCAAGAGCTCATTTTTTTAAGTTGGTTGTTTCATCTTCAAAAATTCTTCTAAGCTAAACATCTTGCTAACATTGTTTTTTTAGGTTTTACTTTAAAAATCATCAAAGCATGCCTAAATATATGCTTTTAAACTTCTTTTAATGTATTTTAAAATGAATCAAACTTTTCATTTTGGTGCTTAAAGGAAAATCATTTAGGGTGTTATTGATTACATCTTGTAGTTATCTTTCAAAGTTACAAATTAAGACCAAGTGGTCAAATGAACACCACCAAATCCTTCATTTGGGCTTAAAATTAAACACACTTGTCATTTTTGTCTTCAATAGTTGCTTGATCTAATTTTGTTTAGCAAAGAGAGGGGTGTTGCATGTATGTTCTTCCATCTATCCCCTTTAGAGAACTCATGGAATCAAAAGTGACATTCCTATTTTAAATTTCCTAGTCCAAGGCATAGAAACAACATCATTTAAAGCACTCCTCAAAAACTCAAAAAAGTATTGGGTGACCTTGACAATGACCCTAAAGACTTTCTATTTTATGCTTTCTTTATTTCATGTAAACTTGGCTTGAGAGGAGGACATCATTACCTCCCATGAGTTATTTATGGAAGTTTTTACCTAGGGTTTCATCTCCCGGTATTGACTTCACTTACTCTTTCTAATTTGTACATGGGATGTATCTACATTTGGACATCATACTACACTGAGTGAACAACATGATGTAGTGATTGTAAAAAAGACTAGACCTTTTTACAACTAGCCAATGCCACAATCACCCAATTTTTATGCTTGTCTTTTACATCATTTGACATGAAATCCATTATGCAATTTATTCCCATATAAACATTTGAAAGCTTGATATTTTAGTAAACCCCACATTGCCATACCTTTGCTAGGATTTGGATGATTATACTTAGTGTATTTTGGTCATTTTTGCTTGATATGTTTTGAGACTAAAACTTGTTTGTTTATTCATAATCCATGTCAAAATAATGTATTTGAGTTAAGGAGGGTAGTGTTACACTTCCCAAATCATGTCAAAACATTTTGAGCCTTTTGAGTCTTTAAAATATAACATAGATCACATCATTTAAGAATGCTTATGCCATTAGGCTACTCAATTTGTTTCAAGACTAGTTTACTTTATATTAGAAACCATTATTTCACACCATGTTATGTATATCATTTATCCCTTTATCTTGCATTGTCATGTTATCCAATCTTGTCTAGCTTGTTTGGTCAAATCCTAGTTTTCAATGTTGAGTTTTCAATTAGCCTTATCATGTTTGGAATCAAACATTGATTGATTTATGTTTAGGCCTTAATTCATGGGGCTGATACATAGATATTTCTCTTTTGAGTTGCATAACTTTAGTTAATCAATTACCCAAATTTAAAAAATATTGATGATTTTTTGGTTTCGTACCTATCCTTATCATTATTTGTGCCTTTATTTTGGAAAACATAGTCTTTATTTAAAGAGCATTTTGTATTATATCTTATGCTAACTGATCATGTTTATGTTTGATTCCATGTGTCGGGTCTATATCAAAGTTGTTTCCAAACTTGTTAGATTAAATCAAATCACATCAGCGTTTGTTTTAAGTCTAGCTTTTGACAGCATTTAGCCAAAAGTCCTAGCATATGCTTATTTGTTTGAGCCTAGAATTTGACTCCCCATATGAATAAAAGACCTAGTAACTCAAATTTTTCATTTCCTAGTTTAGACCTTGTTTGGAACACTTTGACCTAGACCTTTGACATGCTAATTTTTATTCAGATGCTTGACCTTTTGTGTGTATGACATTTTACATTAGACATTTGATGTTAGAATTTTTTATTCTAAGTTTTAGCACCAACCATTTTAGTGACATAGCTCCACCTTTAGACCACATTGGAGATACATCTCCACCCTTTCGATCAAGTTAGACCAAGTTTAGACCATTTTTCTTTTGGACATAGTTTTTGAGAGTTTATAGAACTCTAAGCCTTTTTGTTTTTAGAGCTTCATCATTTATGTAGATATGTCTAGCTACACCTATGGTGGAGTCATGTATAATCCAACTTATGATATAATGGCCACACAAAATCCCATTAGGAACTCCTATAGAGAAATATTTTCTAAGGATTTTTATTATTCTCCTTACAATACTCTATATGGGGAACAAAGTCATTAACTAGCTCAAAATCCAAATCAAGACCTTGATTGGCATGAAGAGGCTTGTGAGGAGGACTTTGAAGACCCAACTATAGATAATTTTGTTTAGGATATGGATCCATACCCTATTTACAATAATTAGTACATGGAATATAGTCAAGAACCAGCATATGAGCCAACTCATGATTGGGATGATATGGTTTATGAGGAAGACTTGGATGCTTTAGCTTGTGCAAGAAATAAAATTCTATGACATCCTTTTTTATCCAATCATCGACTACCCCTAACCTTACTTTGGATTATATGAGCTATCAAGCTCTAAAATATCTAAGGAATACCATTACCATTCCTAGACCTAATCCTTTGGCTTGTGCAAGAAATCAAGCTCCATAGTGCCCCTTCATCATTCCAAGACCTAGTCCTTTGATTTTTACAAGCAATCAAGCCCCACAAAACTCTATCATTACCATTTTAGGACTTCAACCTTTGATTCATATGAGTAATAATGATCCCTAATGCCCTACCATTATCTAAACACAATCCATTCCTCATCTAGAACCAATCTCATCCACACCTCAACCGATCCAATCCTTCGAAGACCAAGTTATTTTCAAAACTAGTATTTTCCAACTCATTAGAAACCAAGGCCAACAGAACTAACCAATTCAAGATGTTTTTATTTAAATAACCACTTATGATAAGTTAACCTGTGATGAATCACCTATGAATCCTAAACTAGTTATCGAGGAGTCTCACACTGATGATCCAGTCTTTATTGAGTCACTTCTTAATGATTATAATCACCTTTGGGAAAATCATTACCTCAACCATGTGCCTATTTTTTAAGAGCATCCTATTGAAAATATAGTCTCTAAGGAGTTGTCTCTTGAGCTTTTTCCCATCTTAGAGGAGTCCTAATCTAACAAACTAGTCTTTGTGGAGCCCATTATGCCATCATAAGTCATTCCCATACCAAACATTCAACAAGACATCATTGTAATAGAGTACTTATAAAATGAAGAATTAGAGTTAGATTCAGGTTCTATTCTTGTATTGACATCATATTTAGCATCAAAATCAGAATCAACATCAATCTCAACATTAAATTTAAAGTCCCTTGAGTTAGAATCAGATTCAGAAGAAAAATATGTTTGTGGTTGTTTCAACATTGGTTATGCATGCCTTGCAGATCAATTTAAATACATTTATGATCCTTATATAGTTTTTAATGATGATTAATTTAGCTTTGACACAAGTTATCCTAGTATCTTCTACAAGGATTATGTATCCTCTACCCATTCTATTACCATTCCACAAGCCATTACCATCAACCAAAATAGCCATATCATTGACATTCCATCTCCCACAAGTGTCGACTAAGATCAATAGAATCACACTTTATTGAACTACATCCATGGTGACATAACATTTAAAGAAGAGTAAGAATTCCAAGACCACATTCATATATCATAAGAACACTCTCCTAGTGAAACCTTTTCGGAGGTGTTAGGGGACAATAAAAGTTAGAACTCATCATCTTCTAGTGAAACTTTTTTGAAAGTGTTAGAAGACAATGAAAGTTAAAAGTCAGCACTCCTTAGTGAAACCTTCTCAAAGGTGCTATAAGACAATCAAGATAACTTCATTGGTGAAAACCTCTTTGAGTCACCAATAGTTGAGCATAAAAGTTTTTCACTAATTGATGAAAATAAAATCAAAGATAAAATCAAAATAGCTTCTTATCTATAGCCTAATCATATGCTAGCTACTCTCAGGCCTAACTAATATAAAAATATGATGGTATTATTGAGATAACAAGTCTTCAACCCCACCACAACCAAAATTATGTCGAATCTGGCCTCAGAAGCATTACATGTGACTAAATGTCCTAATCTTCATTTGTTTCCCCACCATTATATATTCCATTATCATCTACCATTACATTTCACAATCAAACATACCATCCATTATTTGTCCTTGTTTACCATCCATGACCGTACTTTCCTTTTCAAAGGCTAAAAAGATATATTATCTTGATGCTTGAAGGAATTAGAATCAATGACCAACAAAAATCACAGAAGCATCTTGACAACCAAATTTGTAGGTATTTCTTGATGGAGTAGCTATTCAAATGAGGTATGGACTAGCAATTAACCTGATCAAGTATTTTATTTGTATAATTTTTTGATTATGACATGCATCTTCCCATCAATAAGAACAATAGAATCAAAAACCACACCTAGGCCAAAAACATGTACCATACCATTTCACATTTCCATGCCATTACCATTGTTACATATCTATTTGCCATTATTGCATACCCAACCATTCACCCCATCACCTAGGAGAAACCCTTCTTACCATTTTATACATCTTATCATTCCATTCCTATCTAGACCAAAGCCTATTTTTAGTCATCCTACCCAATCCTATTTTGATCTTGGTTCATTTGGTTCTTCCCACACATTTTATGGTGGGATTCTAAGCAAGTTTCAATAATAAATCAAGTCCATGTTTAAATTATAGTCTATGAAATTAGTGTGATAGTTGAGCTAGAAAGATATCTTTCATCCTATCAAGTTTGTTTATGTGAGCCTGATTATAACCACCTATGGGTAAATCAGTGTCTCATCAATCTTGGTGCTAATTATAACTACCTATGGGTTAATTAGTACCATTGACCTATGTCATTGCATCCTAGTTATAACCACCTATGGGAAAACTAGGGGCAACACTTTTTTATCATTCATTTACACATTACCTTTCCATTACTATTTTCATTTGACTAGCCATTTTTCAGATTTGAAAACTTGTTGGGACCTAGTTGGTTTTTCCCTACCTTTTGTGTGGATGGAATTAGTATAACTTGAGGTCATTTTAGGACTATGTAGGTCATGCTCAATTCATGTTGAGGTCACCTCAGTCCCCCTTTCTATATGCTCTCACCATTTTGTGAGCAACCTAAGCCAAATTCTCTCACCATTTTACAAGCAGGTATCTTGTCATTATCTAATGAGTTAAGATACCTCAAAATGCCAAAAACATTCATAATATTTCAAAATACAAAAATATTTATCCTATCTAAGCCTAGTCAGTTAACCTCAATCCAACTTACTGGGGCATTATCATTGTTAGGATGCTTTCTTTTGCTTTTGTTTTCAAGCTTTCTATTTGTTTTTTTATTTCAGGTTGTTTGTTTATTTGCTTACCTATTTTTTTGCTTTCAACACTGTTGCCTTGACTCAGTCTATATGAATTCATGGGTGATTCCTCAAGCACATCGTTCTTGAGTTTATCCATATTCATACATCAATATTATCATCATGGTTTTTATCATTGGTCTATTATTTTTGAGTGTTTATTAGATTTGGAGTCAGTCCTTATGCATATTTTGGGATAGTATTCATGGTGTTCTATCATGAAGCATACCATCACATGATACAACAAAAATTAGCTTCAATAAGGTCTACAATCAATGGAGCTATATAAGTTTCTTCTTGGCACCTTGGCAAATCCTCCCATCCCACCCTTGATCAAAGAAACCCATTAACCATTCTAGTTATATCATTGCTAATTAGGATGAGCATCTCCTTAGTGGTAGGTACAACTAAATCATTCAAATTGATCAATCTCATTCCTCTATTCATCTCTTTCATCAATTTATGCCTAATCATATTTAATCTATATTTTAAGTTGTGTCCTTGAGTTATGGTTGTTAATCATCCCTAACTAGGCAACAATCATCTTTATCCAATCTAGGTCCTCTTAATGATTATAACTGCCTATGATCAAATCATTATTTTGAGTTTAATTTCTGATTATAACCACCTTTTGTAAAATCATTATCTTTTTTAACTCAATTCATGCAATCATTTTCTCATTTATATTAATCTCAACCACGTGTTCATTCTACCTTTCTTCTTATTTCTTTTTGAAGGACTGTCTATCAATAAATGTGATGGCCACTCCCTTAAAGGGGCATCATCATAGGCTTCTCAAACACCATTTAGAGCTTTGTTCTTCAATCATCATCTTCTTTTTATCATATTGTCCATTTCTCATTCTTTGAGAAGACATTGATTTGTCTATGATTTACAACATCTTCCCAAATAGGGGCAAACTATAGACACCTAATCTAGCCACCGATAACCTCTAACCAAGTTTTGACCAATTTCCAACAAAATGAATAATTTGGCCTAAAACACTCAAACACATAAACTAAGTTGAAATTGGTATATTCAAGTGCCAATTTGAGCTAGGGTATCATTAAATAAGGTAATGCAATTTATGGGCCAACTAACTTTGATCAAATCATTTCGATTCAAAATGCTAATTTTATACTTGGGTGCTCTATATTACTCTTTTCTATCAAATTTCTTGTATGAGATGTGTTTATTTGTTATTTTTTGTTGTCAAGATCAAAAATGGGAATATTATTCCAATGCATCTGACATTGACTTCTAATTCTGATCCAATTAAATTTTGGACCAATAACAAGGCATTCTGATCAATTTGAGTAATTTGTGCATAAAGTGCTTAATCATGCTTAAGAGCTAATAAAACCAAATTAGAGCCTAGTTAATAATTCCATGGAAACTTGTTAAATACTTATTTTTATAAATGAATATTGAATATTTACATCATTAGGTGACCTCATTTCTTGGGAAGACATCCCTAGGCCATAAATGCCATAAATATCAAGATTCATGTCTCTCATGCTTCATCAATGCCCTCCATGCCTCTTAATTTCCCTCTATCCCAAATTTTGATGAGCCTATTTATTAATTTAACTACAAAATTAGATTAATCCTTAGCCACACATCTCAATCTTGAGATGGATAGTTCTGGTTTATTCTGATCAATCTCAAAAATCTATAAATAAAGAGGCCATGAACATCATTTTTAAGTTATTTTAATGCAAATTTATTATGCTCAAATATATTTAAAAATCTTAATTTATGCAAAGCTACCATGTCAAATTGATTCCAAGAGCTCTTACATGCCAAAGTTATGATGCCAAAATATTGAGCCAAGCCAAGCCAAAGCCACAAGGTGCCAAGGAGAAGAGGAGATAGATAAACCTCCTTTGATGAAAAATTAATGAGCACAAGCTAAGAAAGCCACTACAACAAGCATTTTAAGCATCCAAGGAAGGCGAAGGATTCTTATTTTTATTTAATTTTTAGTCATGTTTATCATTTTTTTTGTTATTAAGCCACCCTAGTAGCTAGGCATGAAGGTGTTAGTTTAGTGTGTTGTTTTTCAATTTGTTTTGTTCATTTTTTCACTAACATGATACTAATCCCATCTTCTTAGCCAAATTCCTAGTTCACAGATCTTATAGTGGGCCTTTTCCAAATAACCTCCTCCTTAATCATGCCACTAGTGAATCATTTGATACTAATGCTATTAATGCTACTAGTGCTTCCTTTTTTACCAATGCTTCTCATGCCACTAGTGAAGTGCATGCTACTACTCATAGTGTAACCCAAGATGTTAATACCAATATAAATGCTTCACATTTTATGCACACTAGTCAAAATACTACCCAAACTCATCAAATTTTATTAAAAACACTCAATCAAATGCATACTTTTAAAGCTAATAATGCAAATACAAAACTATCTTATTAATCTTCAAAACCAACACCAACAAGTTTCATGAGTAGTGCAAAATATGAAATATCCCTTCCTCCCTATGGATTCCCATTATAACCTTATTCCTTAACCACCCCTCATTAATAAAATGATCGAACATATCCAAAATAAACCTCTTATACCTCAAATTTATAATATAAACATAAGAGATATTACACCTACCATAAATTATAATGGGTCTACCAATCCCACATTATATTTAAAAACATTTGGTAACCTCTATAAATATTTGGTCAAACATAATACTTTTTTTGCTACTAATCTATTAGCTAAAACACTCTTAGGAGTTGCTTTAGATTGGTATAATCAACTAAAAACCCATTATATCACTAGCTTGGAATATTTGGTTAATCCCCTACAAAAATTTTGAACTAGTGACCTCCCTAAGAATAACTTAGCTCACTTCATAAATTATAAACAATTTGAGACTGAAATGGCATAGGATTTCATCAAATGTTGGAAGAACTTGTCTAATAAATGTAAACAGAATATGGTAGATGATAACCTTTTTCATCTATTCACTAATGCTATCTACCCCATGTTGCAATATTAGGTTAGGACTCTCTCCCCAAGAAATTTGGAAGAAGCCCTTGACCAAGTTAAGAGACAATATTTTCTAATATACCAATTTTAACCATCTCAACCTACCATGGGCACTCGCATGATCATTAAATAAAAAAAATTTCATGCTATTAATGATGGTATCACCGATACTTATGACACTATTAAAAATATTCAAGCCATTTATCCCAAAAATATTATCCTTAGTTGAGATTCAAAATCATCTTCCAAGGCCTCTACCACAAGATCTTGACCCCACTCATCCAATGAAAACATGATATGATTCGAATAATTTTTTTGGTTTCATGAAATTTGGGGTCACTCTCACGATACTTTTAGATAATTTCATAATCTAGATATGGATTTTATTATTTCCCCAATTTTGATCATGAATCACTCTTTTAGAAGCACCAACAAGCATATGAAATAGATTTTAAATCCCATGAAACACAAAACAAAAATTAAGATTTAAACCAAGCTAATGTTCATCTTGATATATACAAATATCCTCTTCCTAATCATCAAAATAGAAATACAAGACTACTCCTTCCACAAATAATGTTGAAATTATTATAAACCTCCTTACTAGTGAATAAAATGTTGTAAATATGACTAACATGTTAAGGGTGGTTACTTTTATTAATTCTAATACAACACACATTCACCAAACCTCTCAAACATTCTTCATCATTAAAGACTCTTCCCCACCTTATCTCATGGAGTTAGGGAAAGAGGACCTTATAAATTTTAAGAACCACCTTAAATAATTCAACTAGATAATATCTCTCACACTTTCTTTATTCTTCTTCCAACATCTACACATATAGATAACATTCTTGAACCTTTCAATAGTATTTATTAAACCCAATCACAATAAATACCTCAATCAACCATCCCACCACCTATAATAAACAACCTACTTGTTTTTAAACTGAACCAAGTACATCTTACTAAAAAAAAATTGATTGCACTTCTAACCCTCCTTCACAGGAGCTCTTATAACATTGTATGCCTCTATATAGCGATTCCCCTATGGGTTATGATGAATGGGACCCCATTACATAACTTTCTCATCTCCCATACAAAATAACTTTCCTTAAACTAATGAAAACTCCTCCCATCATTAAAATTATCTAATATAATTATTTTTTGAAATGAACATCCCTCATCCTCCTCTAGTAGGATGTGAAGTTACCTTATTTAGGTTTAAGATGGTATCCTTAAAAAATGAAAGGATATGTCCATACATGTTATTTAAATAATTGGCACTTCTCTTTCGATTAAGTTTCATATTACTTCCATGATTCCAAAAATGTTTTTGCTTCATGCAAATGATCCTCACCTATTCATTAGCATCCAAAATGGTGATATCCAAGTCAAGCATGCTTGGATTGATGAGGGTTATAGAACTGGAATTTCTTCCTTCAATTTCATTAAAACTCTTGGATATTCTTAATTCAATCTTAAGTCCACATGTATCACTTTTCAAGGATACGATAGAAGGAAAATGCCTCCTTTAGGTTACATGTGGCTTCCTATTACCATCCCATCTATCACCATCCACATGATAGTTATGATCTTTAACTTTATTTTCTATTATAACATATTTCTTTGTATACCTTTGAATCATCATATGAAGGTACTTGCCTCATCCACATGCCAATGCATCAAATTCACCCATAATTATGTTATTTATAAGATTCAAGGAGGCACAAACACTTAGAATTTTGAATAGTTCCAAGAATGTGTTGTCTTTAAAATTCCTACCCTTGAACCTTTGCCTAGCATCCCATTTTAAGAATCTCAATGTTTCAATAATCATTTCAATTCTACTTGAATTTATAATGGTCATCAAGAACTCATTGAGAACATACCAGCTAACTCCCTTGATTTTGATGATGATGATGAGTTAGATGAAATAATCCTCAATATCAAAACTTCTAATCTATCCCCTCATATCATCGTGCAACTTCCTCCCTCTTTGCAACCTCATTACCATCAACCTCTTATCAATGATATATGTTTGGTTTCAATAAAGACTATACATTTTATTCATCATGTGACTTTTGATGATATTATCATTCCTTCATGTACCATAGACCTACATATACCCAACTATGATGATAGTTATGCTTTAAATGACCCATTTATTGGAGGACTTGTTTAGGATAGATATGTTGAGATTCTTCAATATCATACTTATTAATTTCAATCCTTTCATTCATCTTATAGTATTTCTTCCTTAATATTTCCTAATTGTAGTATTTTTCCTATTTTCATAAGGTATAGGTGGAGTAATTGCATGATGCACCTCTATTTTCATCAGAGCCTCTTAGAAGCATGCTTGTGGATCATGCCATGACTAGTCATTACTATTTTTATTGACACCAAGATCCTTTTTTAGACATCAAAAATTAGCCACCAATGGCTTCATACCATAATTTTGATTAATTATTTCCAACCTTTGCATATCTAGCCTATGAATTTATAAACGTCTCAAATTTGGATTCATAAAATATAATTTATCTTATAAAATAATTAAATGGGATCAAATGCACAAATAAATTAATTTAAAAATATTCAAAAAGTCAAAAATCCCAAAAATAATTAATCAAGTGATAAATCAAATCAAATTCCTAAATTGAATTAACCATGAGCAATTAAATGAAATATCAAAAAGGAAATTCAAAAATCAAAGAATATCTTAGGAAATAATCATTACCTTTTGTGAATTTTCTAAAATCCAAAATATCCCAGACACCTTTTAACTCTAATAGGGTTAATTAACTCAAAAAGGTAAGGTTTGAACCCATTATAAGCTCTAACTACACCCTAACTCACCTTGGGTTGGGGTTAGTTTGTAAACCTTTACATATAATCCTAG
Organism: Torreya grandis; assembly: GCA_037957365.1. Taxonomy (NCBI): domain Eukaryota; kingdom Viridiplantae; phylum Streptophyta; class Pinopsida; order Cupressales; family Taxaceae; genus Torreya; species Torreya grandis. Next base: position 4,476,357 of record JARHVA010000423.1, on the reverse strand, counting down.
ACCTCTTCATTAAAAGATCTTGAGCATAGTAATGTTATAATGTTGGATTTAGAGAATGTTCACATTACATTAGTGTTATAATTCTGAAATCCCAAGCCAAGCCATGAAGCTACATCAAGCTAGCATGATCCAAACAACCATGGTTCTAAGGGGAGAAGGAACCACATAACTCCATTAGCCAAAGATATTTTGAGCACAAGCTGAGCAAGCCAAAAAAATAAATCTCTTAAAGCATTCAAGGAATTGGTAAGAAATGGTGTAATTTATTTCCATTTTTATTTATGCTTTGTCAACTCTTTTTCTTCACCATGTTCCCCCCTTTGATATAGATAAGATAGTGTTATGCATATTAGTGTGTTTGTTTTCATTTTGATTGAATTTCATTATGAAGCTAACATATGATCTAACCATACTTCTTGGATTCTTTGATCATAAATGGCATGCCTAGTAAGATGATGAGTACCCCATATAGTAAGGAGATGAATATACAATTCATAAACCACTAAAATAATGATTGAATATCATTAAAATTAAAAATTTGTCTTTAATTCTTCCATAGTTGGGATTATTTTTCTAACTCAAATCTACATAGAGACTAGTATCGATCAGGGCTAACCAGTGTCAGTTTGGCCTAAACTAACCATATTTCTACCCAACCTAGATCAATCTTATGTGACCATCATCAGTTTGATTATAGTTAAAAATGGGTTTAAAGATTGTATTTTTATTCTTTCTATAATTCCTTTTCATGATTTCTTGGTTTCAATAGCATTTAAACTCCTTGACTAAACTTTACCTTTTAGGTTTTCTCAAAATTTTAACTAACCAAGGCCTAACATAATGTTTTTTATTTCATGTCAATTTTGCCTTTAATTCTATAGGTGATCGATGATGGTATTAATCAATTGAAATCAATTTTTCATGATCGACATAAGTTCTCTTTGAGATAGACTAGTGACGGTTGCCTTGAAACTAGCATCGGTCATATCTAATTGGCCACAGTCACTATGTTTTCCAAAATTAGAACCTGAGAACTCCTTTTCCAAAGTTTATTTTCCCAAAATAAAAAGTGATCAAATCATAAGGTTACTATCTAATAATTATAGGTCCAGGATGTGATTGAAACATAAATTTGCTAGTTTTATCTAAATAATATTTTATTTTGGGCTTTTAAAAGGAATCTAGTTAAATCTGGCACATTTCAATTTGGGCACTAAAACAAACATGTTAAATATCTCACATTTGGTATTTGGTGCTTAAAAGGGGTTAGGATTTCTGATGATTGAAAACACTTCATTCTTGGCACTTAAAATAATTTCACAAGTCTTGGACACTTACTTTTGGTGTTCAAAAATGAATTTATGATCAATCTTGAACATTTGGATTTTGGGCTTAAAACAAACATAGATGTTTTTTTTTTTTTTTTTTTTTTTTTTTTTAAATTTGGTTTTGTGTAATCCTTTCAATATTTCACACTTAATCCAAGGGTCTAAGTAAATAACATCATCACATTTCAATTTATTGATTAAAATCAAACTTCACTCACAATTGATTGCAAACTATTTATTGTTTATTATTTTCACAAAAAGAATAGCATGTGAATGCTCTCCCCCATCCCCTATAAGGAACTTGGGTGATCAAAAGTGACTTTTAATTAGATTTAGTGCCTAGTCCAAGGTGTATAAATAAATTTTCCTAAGATGTCCCCAAAATCCACATGGTATTGAGTGATCTAAAAGAAACCCTAAATTCTTTATACTTGTCTTTATTTTCATGAATTTTAGCTTGTGAAGGGGATGTCATTACCTCTCACAAGTTATATAGGGAAGCATTGATCCAGGGATTAATCTTATGGTAGTGTTTTAACCATGATCCATGATGGGGTATATAAATATGGAAATGCATACTACTATATCCAAGGGGTTGAGTGACTAACCTCTCCTTTAGTAATGAAGTTCCAAGTTAGGTTTGGTCAATCAAGGGATATGACTAAGGAGTGCATGGATGGTATCATCATGCAAAGGAATAGACCCTTGCATGATAAGTTTATTGGTATGAACTTAATTAACTTGATTTTTCTCTTGTGTTATCCATAATGGAATCAATCTAGATGGTTGTAACATGTAAATTTTAGTCAACCCCACTTTGCCAAACCTTGATATGATTTAGGACAATATACTTAGATGTATTTCAATCATTTATTATTTAATTTCTTGGTGATTAACTCTAAAAAAATTTTGTTAACCATTTAATATACAAGTTTGTTTGTATATTCTACTATATTGTTTAAAGAGGTGTTATGCCTTGTGTTTGACACCTTGATTTAACTTAGAAAACTTTCATGTCAAAAACATTGTGTGTGTCACTTGATTAATATGGGTATTATTGTGATGCCCAAATCAATTCAAGTTTTGAGCCTTATAAGTCTTTGCAAAAAACCATTATTATATCTTTTTAGATTTCTAACACCATTAGGCTACTCAAATTATTCCAATTAACTTCTCTTATCTTGTGTCTAAATTGTCATTATTTGAACCAATCATTTATGTCTTGTTGGATCTTTGTTTAGCATAGTCATGCTATTAAAATTTGCCTAGTTTATTTATCAATAAATCCTAAGTTTTTTTTAATTGATTTTTTGATTAACTTTTCCAAGTTTAGATCCAAATATTGATTGATTTATGTTTAGGCCTCAACATGCAGGGGATAATACATAGATATTTCTCTTTTGGGTTGCGTAACTTAGGTTAATTTTTACCCAAATTTTGATAACTATATTGTTTGTGCCTTCATTTATCAAAATCAGTCTATCTAATACCTTTTATTTAATTCCTTATACCAATTTGATCATGTTTATGTCTAGAATCAAGTTCCTTGTTTATGCCACAGTGTTCTATTGAGGTCAACATACCCCCATTCCTAAAAAATGGGGACCCTTATCTTAGATTATGCAAATTTGTACCCTAAATTTGAAAATTCATCTTATCATAATACCATTAGAGTGTTTTTCACTTTATATTCATTTTAAAATCATCCAAACCATGGTTTGGTTGGCATATTTGTTCATACTTTTTATTTAATCTTACCTAAAATTATTAACATTAGATATCTATGTTTTAGGTTGCAAGTTTAATGGAGCCCATTTAAAATGACCAATGTCTAGGTTTTATGATTTAATAATGATTTGATATTTTACTGGTATTTGGTATATTTAAATTAAGTTAAATTCATATCTGATTATCTTAAAACCCTAACTCCAATTGCCCTAGTTCATGCCCTTTGAATTGAATTCAAATTTGGCAGGAACATTTTTCATGGGAACACTTTAATGTGACTTAGTTCTATCATATCCTAAGGTCCTAGTTATGTTTATTAACATGACTAAGACCTTAGTCTAAAATATTTATCCTAAGTTCCTCATGTCTTAATCCCCTTTATTACATTTAATCTTATCATGGCCTAACTAAATGTGGGGTCCCTTTTATTATGCCATGGACTTAGTTCTATTTTTATCATAAGGTTTAGTCATGTTTATTAACATGACCAAACCTTAGTCTAAAATTTTTACGTTTGGTCCCTTTATTTTCTCGAGCCCCCTTGGTCCCTTTTGTTTCTATATGGTCTAACTAACCACTGAGACCTTTTGTATGTCTATATAATTATCCTAAAAAGGCCTTGTCCTAAGAATTTATGCCATGTATTGTTATTATGTGTAGGGTCCCATTTATTATTTTTCTTACTTAGCTCAATAATTTAGCCTAAAGCTTTATTATATTTATTAATATGAATGAAAACATTATTCTGAGACTTTAGCTTAAATTTTATGTTCCCCAACCATAAACTTAAACGTCATTTTTTTCACAAGATAAAATATTTGTGTTACATAAATAATCATGATCCAATGGTGTGAGATGGAACACAAGACCCTAACCCTAAGTTAAAGATCAATCATCTTCACAAGATCAATAGTACATGTCTACTCAGTCTAGATTGATCCAATGATGTGCATCGAGTCAAAAATTCAAAAAAGCCTTGGGATAAGTAAAAAAGTGACAAGTGTCACAATATTAGACAAATAACACTCAGCAACCAATGGTATTTGATCAAACACATCAAAAACTAATGGTCCACATTTAGTCTGATGAAGATGATCAGAGAGTGCATAATAAAATTTAAAAGTCAAGGATAAATGCAATGATGACACATGGCATAGCCATGGGTCATAAGTTAAATCTTGAGCATCTTTTTAATATTGATGATACACAAATGAGCATACACATTCTAATCAATGGTCTATGGAGTAGGATGCATAACCAAGTAGATCAAGATTGATAAAGCATGATTTATTCATGCAATCAAGATCAATGGTGTGAGATCAATGTAGACATTTTAAAAAGGATCGGGACCAATGGCATTCAATCTTGTGGATCAATATCAATGATCCACATTTATCCATGTAAATAAATGCAATAGTATGGGATCAATGTGGAATTTTTAAAAGACAATGGTCATTTCTAAAATATTAACGAGTAAAGTGCCACAAAAATTCCAAAGTGATGTCACATTAGAGCCACATATGTTTAATGTGCCAATTTAAAGATTTTGTGGACCAAGGTAATGTAAAGGTATAATTACAAAGATATAATCACAACCCAATTCATGAAGTTCTCATAAGTATGAACAACTACCACTATTATAGCACTATAAAAACCATTTGAAAAGCCCCTAACATGTTCAAAATCCATAGTTCAACCATGTTATCATCATAATCAAGCTGAGAAAGATTAGATTATCATTTATTCAAGGTTAATTTGATCCATATTTGAACTGCATACCATTGTCAAGTAATTTAGATAAACTTACAACCATGGTAACCCAAAAAATTATCTCTAGAGAAGATGTAGAACTCTATTTGACCTTGGATGTAAAGGGAAGAGTTTTTAAAGACACCCAATTTGATTCCATAGCTTTAAATATCAAAGACAATAATTGGTCGAGCCTTTTTTGGACTATTAAGAACCAACAACCCATCTTAAGAGAAGAGGAAAATAATGTGTCAGTAATAAGGCTCTACTATGAAATAGTTACCATTCAAATGATGGGTCTCCATTATGATAAAAAAAAACCTAAAGTAATGAATTGTACAAGCATTCTCTCTCTTATTTTTGGAGGTGGTAAAATTAATAAGAGCATGCTAGTCAATGAGCATACTCACAAAAATATAGATTCTGTCTTTGATATAGCATTTGATAACTATTACAAACTACTTAAACCCAAAATAGAACAAACCATAATCAACAATTGGGCTAAGAAAAATTTCTTAAATACCAATGAAATTACATCTTATTCAACTCAAGTAGAGGAGAAAGGATCACCAGTGGAGGAGGTTTATATGGTAGCACTAGACCCTAGTGAAACAACTGAAGATCCTCCAAAATTATTATCATTAGCCTAAGATTTTGTGGATGAAAAAATGGAGAAATCCAAAGAATAAAATTGAAAATAAGTTTTAGACCTAGTTCTTATAGACACCCCCAAAATAAAATTTGAATTCGCCATCATCCCAATTAAGAGAAAGAATCCCAAGGTGGCCTTCACTCATCCTTTGAGTGAAGTTAATCTCTTCAATGAAGAAAAATTTATTTAGAGTCTAACCATTATTTAATGGCTCATCTATTTCAAGTTACAAAAGGTACCTACTATGCACCATCCTTGGGAAATAATGCAAGCAATCAATATTCTAGTGTATGAGGAATTCAAGCCATGGATAGTCACATTGTAGAAAGAGGAATAGAAAAGAATGGTTGCTCTAGTAGAATCAGGTAGAGAATAGATGGAGACCCCAACTCCCAAGGGGATATAATCTTCATTTGGTATTAAATTTCCCCCAACCACTAATAATTTGTAGAGAGTGATTGCGAACAAGGCCATGGTTGGTGGAGAAGAGTTCAATTTTAAGAAAGTGGAACCTTTTGTTGGATTGACCCCAGTCAAAGGATAAAAGCCTTTAAAATACCCAATATTTGAAGAAAATTTTATTAAAATATCTCAAGATCAAATAGATTAATTGTAAATAATGATCAAGGGCATCTTGCAGCAAAACAAGAATATGAAATAACAAGCCATCCTATAAATAAACAAAGTACTAATGATACAAGCCAAGTTAGCCAAAGGTAGGATTTGAGCTACTAAATGAAATATTTGATCAAGGTCTTGACTAAAAATAAAATCCCTAAATTTAGGACAATTAACCTATCCCACCTGTATATGGATATGGTTGTATTGATTGAAAATCTAAAGGCCCTGAGCAACATGTCCAAGTAGTTGGAGGAAATTTCTAAGGACCTCAAATAACAAGAAGATAAAATGATAGACATACTAGATAGATTGAACTAAGAGCCTACCACACTTAGTCCTTTGGGTCTAATAACTGATGAGGAGTTCAATCAAAGAACTAATCAATTCATGCAGAAAGTAAGAAATAAAGGATAAGGGAAAATAAGGGTTGATAACAAGAAAGTCATGAGCCTTCTTTTATCATCAAAAGACAAGATAGAAGATGTCAGGGGCATCAAACAAGATTTAGAAAGGGTTGAGAGGGATCTCAAGGGCCTAGAACATTAGGAAAAAGAATTGTTCATGATACCTATCATTGATCTCCAACTGATCAATGAATAACATTATAGAATGAAAATCCTACATGGAAGACAAAATACTATGACAACAAAAGGGTCTCCAATATAGTTAAGATATGAATATTATTTTTGTAATTGAACTTGTATACTTTTACAAAGAGAATATTCTTTTGTAAAGGCATGTGCAACTTGTAAAGGCATGTGCAACTTGTAAAGGCACATTGCCTATAGGTTATTCATTTAGAATGTCTAGAGCTTTCTCAAAAGGTTGTAAGAGGACAACGATCCTTAAATTTTGATATGAATAATTAGAATACCTTATGAAATGTCTATATAAAGAGGTATTGCCCATTGTAAAAAAGGGAGAGAGATTTTGGATCCAAAAACAAATTGTAACTTTTGAGTAATTAATATAAGAAAATAATTATGTAAAGTTTGTCTAAATTTGCTTGCATCTTTTGTTATTTGGATTCTCTATCATTTGTTTATTCTAAATTTTATATTTGAATAGTTCTTATTAATTATTGGTGTATACCTTGAATGTAGAGTTATTAACTTGTGTCAATGCTAGGTTAACTAAAAGTTCTTAGGTTCATTTCATTTTCTTACTCTTATTACATTTTGGATAATGTTGTTTGCTTGTAGGGGTAAATATTTAAAGTGAACTTGGTTCTTATTTACATTATTTCCCATATACATTAAATGTTTGCCTAATATGTTATAGGATTTGATCTTATGCTACTTCATGTCATACATTAGTTAAGTGCATGCCTAGATGATATTTGAACTTTGTCATGATGTTTGGAATGAAGATCAACAACGTCTCTTCTTTACCTTACCTTTCCTTTTGCTCTCTTTTTTAACCATATAACTCTACCCTAATTTTCATTGTAAATATCCCTCTTATATTATTTTAGATTTGTTATTGATCATAATTCACCATTCTTATCATAACATACTTCATCCTTTGCATATATCATGACCATTGTAGCTCAACCATCAAATTTTATAAATATTATGAAACAGAACAATTTTTTTGCCTCTATTTAATCAATAGATAATAGGATTATCACAACCTGCAACTTATGCACCGAATTCTTAGAATTATAAAATTAGAAGTGTTCTTGAACACTATGGGCACATGTGATACATATTCAAGAATCAATAGAAGGGAATTTTGTTGGTGCTAGAAGGAGGGCATAGTTAGATATTTGTAGATTTAAAGTATTTTTCCTCATTCTTGTGAATTATGTTCAAATATTGGTTTATTCTTTGCACAATTATGTTACTCTTTGCTCAATTGTGTAAAGATCATTGATTTTATGGTCTTAGACCCATCTTTGTGCTTATTTTAGACAAAGATCGATTTTTTTTGAAGATTTATGCTTAATTATGGTAAATATGGATTAAGATTTGTCAATTCAACAAGTTTGAGGTTAGTAATAGTTTTTTTTGATCAAATATTGATAGATCCTTTGTAAATTTGAGTTTATTTGAGCTTGAACATGTAAATATCAATCATACTTACATGTTTGCTTACATATTTGAGCTAACTTAGTTAAATATTATTGTTTTTCATCATCCTTTATAAAAATATTTGTAAAATTTGAATAATGTGCAAGTCCAATCATTATTCCTTATAAAGATATGACTAACACATCATATTTCAAATAGGATTTAAATATTGTAAGATAGAATTACCAAGAATTAGGACAAGGTCACATTAAGAGATTAGAGAACCTTTACATTCAATAGAATTTCATAGGAGAATTAGGCAAGACAAAGGTAAGTGAAGACCTTAAAAGTATTTTCCAACTTCACCAATTTAGGTGCTCTTGTGTTCTATCCCTATCTAGGTATGGATTAGCAAGTTGATTATTCAATCAATTTTTTAGGTGTGGTACATGACCTTCCTCATAATCCTAAAAAATATTTACCAACATTTATTCCTAGAGGTATTATAACTATTGAAGAACACATTAAGAGTTTCAAATCTACTTTAAGATTACTGAATGTGACTCATGAAGATGTAACATGTAGACTATTCCCTTTTACCTTCAAATATGTTGCATATGAATGGTTTATAAACCTTCATAAAAACTATATTACTAGTTGGGTTAATTTTAATAATGTTTTCATTGATAAATTTGGTAAAATCATTAGTCCCTATGTCTTATACTAGTAATTCACCATAGTGAAAATAGATACAAATGATCCCAGAAGAGCCTTCAATGATAGATTTCAAAAGATGTTCAATAGGACCATATCTCCTTACAAACTTGATGAGGATTTATCCTTAAATTTTTATAAGGATGCCCTAGATCCCATGAATTTTATGTTTATAAATAGAGTCAGTGGGCTCATGAATACATTAGCTCTAGATAATGCCAAGGTTATGATAATTAATGACTAGATGTAACCCAAAGGATAATTATCATACTCCATTCCTAATTTCAATCTACATTTACCTATTTTGAATGTCATTCCCTATGCTAACTAAAATGTGCCTACCTAAAACCAACTTCCAATCTTGAACCAACTATCTTGAGTCATGCACATCCTACTCAAAACCTAGGATTCTTGAATAATATTGCCAATGGATCTCATCCACAGGATAAGAAATGTTTAATGCCTATAGTTAAAGTTCATAATTCTAAGGCATGAAATAATGAGAGTGACTCTATCCTCAAATTGTTCAAAATCTTAACATTGACTTCTTTTAATTTTAAAAGTAAGTAATACTAGAGAAAGATCAGGTAGGAATTTATCCTTTTAAAGGTTCAATAGGCCCATTAATAGATTTCAAAATGATAGTTTCCATAAAAACAAGAACAATGATCCATCTACTAGCAAGAATCTGCTTGATATAAATATTTTTGATGTTGATTTACTTGACTATTATAGAGTTCATTACACTTGTAAGCATGGGGAAATAAATGGTGTTGAATTTTATAATTATTTTGAAGCCTTTCAAGAAGATTTAGATACTTTTGAAGTTGTCCCTAATAAGGATTATGATGTAGGTACATTTAGTTAATCAAGGTCATTTAGGTCTATTGATTCAACTCTCATGATGGAGAAATTTGAGTTCCCTTTCCAAGAGGATAATGAACCTAAGGATATTCCTAAAGATATTCATGCTTTGTAGAAATTTTTGAAGAAGACTTATCCTCTAATAAATAGGGAGAATAAGAAACCATTGACCACTTTAACTCCTCCAAATAACTTTGAAACTCCTCATGATACTACATCAAATACAATCCAAAGCCTCTTAAGGTAAGTACATCTAAACCCAATGGTGATGCATCTAACTCTTCTAATAAGACTAGATATAATATAGTAGAGGACATTATAAATATCAAAGATAAAATTACCTTGCATGAGTTAACCTAGATTATGGAACAAAGTAATCTATCATTGGAATCTTTATCTAAGAATCCTAGTAAGTCTCAAAAGTTTGCACATGTTAATATTGAAATACACAAAATTAAATAAGATGTTCTCCCTTTCCTACTTATAGTCAGGATCTTTGGTAATAATTATCATAATTATTTTTTAGACTCTGGTGCATCTAAAAATATTATGCCTAAAGGCATTTGTGAGTAATTAGGTTTGACTCACATTAAATCTAATAGAGTTGTAACTCAATTAGATAAATCAAGAGTCAAAGTGATTGGTGAATTTTTAAATGTTAATATTTATATTAATTTTGAACCAAGGATCCAAAATTTTATTGGCATCCAAGTGTTGGACATCCCTAATGCTTGAGGAATGCTATTGAGTAGAGATTGGAATGGGATCTTAAACATTTATATGTCAACAAAATGTTCACATATGTGGTTGCTTTAGAAGGGAGTCCCCAACCACATAAAGATAGAAAGAGAGCCTAAATTGAAGCATATGATCGTCAAGAATAATTGAATCAATGATAAGGTCAACATGGTTAACTTAGATCTTGGTGTTTACACTCTTGACACTATAAAGGTATGTAACTCTAAAACTTCTCATTCTATGCCTGGATTATAGAATATTTATTTTGATGGTGCTAGATGAAAATTAGGTTCTAGAGTAGGAGTGATATTAATCAATCCCATTCGGAAATAATATATATGCCTCTTAAAAACTTCAATTCTCATGCACTAATAATTTGGTTGAGTATGAAGCACTTATTATTGGATTATAATTTGAAATTAAACACAAGGTCAAGTAACTATTACTTTATGGTGACTCTGAGCTAGTAGTTAACCAAGTGTTGGTAAACAAAGAATACATGATGAAAATTGCATTTACTACTAAATGGGGCACCTTTTCCTACAAAGTAATGTCATTTGGACTTATAAATATAGGAGCCACTTTTTAGAGGGCTATGGATCATGATTTCCAAGGTCTTGTAGATATGTTAATTATCATATACATGGATGATTTGACTATCTTTTTTAAAAATAGGGAAGATTATATTGTGTGCCTACAACAGGCATTTGAATGATGCAGAAGGTATGGGATTTCTCTTAACCCAAGTAAAAGTATTTTCTATGTTACTGAGGGAAAACTATTAGAACATGTTATCATTAAGGAGGGAATATCTATAGACCCTAGTAGAGTAAATTCAATACCTAATATAGATCCCCCTAATATTAGGAAGGAATTGAAGTCTTTCTTTGGTAAAATCAACTTTGTGGGGAAGTTTATTTCTAGTTTTATAGAAATAGTGAGACATCTAAATAACATGTTGAAGAAAGATGCTAAGAACATTTATAATGAGGATAAAAATAAAGACTTCAAGGCAATCAAATAATCAATTAGACAAACCCTAGTATTGATAAGTCCAAACTTTACTAAAGATTTTTATCTTTACTCCTTTGCTTCAGATCATATAGTAGTTACAGTTCTAACTTAGAAAATAGATGGATGTGACCATCCAATAGATTTTATGAGCATTAATCTTAAAAATGTTGACTTTAGCTACTCTTTGATTGACAAATAAGCATGTGATCTGGTCAAGGCAATGAAAAATTTTAGGAATTATATCATTATAAATAAAGTGTATGTAATCCTACTAGACCCATCCACTAATATCATGCTAAGTGAATGTGAACTCAGAGAAAGTATAGGTAAGTGTATGTCTATTCTCCAATAATAATATTTGGAGATGAAGATTGAAAAATTGGTAAGGTGTCAAGGTTTAATTCAGTTGATTGCCAATACTAATCCTAAACTAAGTATTATGTAGGTAAAACAACAAAGTTTCAAACCCAATGATTGGTATGATCCCATTCTCCACTTACTAATCAATGGTTATTGTCCTACAAGGTTAATCAAAGAATAAAGAAGAGATCTAAGACTCAAGGAAGATCATTTTATGATCAAGTATGGAGTGTTGTATAGGAATAACTTTGAAAGCATTTACTTGAGATGTATCTCCAAGAGTGAAGTAGTTGAGATCATGAGCACCTTCCATGAAAATCTAAGAAGTGGGCATCCATCTAGAAGGACAACAACACATAACATATTAAGGGTTGGTTACTACTAACCCACTATATTAAAATATGCACACAATCATGTGAGAGAGTACCACTCATTTCAAGTATTCAACACTAAAGATCCCAAGGTGGCCATTCCACTAAAGCTAGTAATGAATGATAAATATTTTTCCCCATTAGGAATAGATTTTTTGGGGGTCATTAACCCTAATTCCTTTGATAGTCATAATTAAATTTTGACTGCTACTAAATACTATCCTATATGGACTAAAGTAGTGGCCACTAAATAGTGCAAGACTAAAGAGGTGATCAAATGTTTAGAATAAAACATATGCATAAGATTTAGGACACCTATATCTCTAGTTTATGATAATAGATCTTCCTTTATATCCATTGAAATGATGAAATGGGAATATGATAACAACATAATTCTCAAGTTATCATCAAATCATTATCCTCAAGGTAATGGAATATCTAAATCAATGAATAAAAATTTGATGAAGACTATAAAGAAGTTTGTAGCTAATAAACCTAGAACATGTCACAAGCTACTTAAGTATGCCCTTAGGAAGATAGAAATAGAATCAAACAATATCTCAAGGCATCACCATTATTAATATTATATTTTCAAGAACCTGTATCTATCATCACACTCAAACTACCAACATACAGGTTCATTTAAGAGTACATGGAAGAGGATCAAGAATTTGATAGTTCAAGATTACTAGACTTCATACACATAGAAGATGCAAGAGAGGATTCTTTTTAAAATTTTAGTAGACATAAAACCATATTAAAGAGGTGGTTTGATAATCATTCAAAGATAAAGGTGTTTAATAAAGGAGACTTAGTTCTTATTTGGGATAAGACATCTAAGCCTAAGGGTAAACATGGGAAGTTCACGCCTTTGTGGATTGGCACATATCATATTGCTAAGATCCTAGGGATAAAACCTTAAAACTAAAATACTTACAAAGATCAGATTTCACACTACCCACCAATGGGCATTACCTTAAGAACTACTTCTATGTTGTCCCACTTGGGGTCTTCATGGAGTAAACTGTAAGACTAGTTAGAGTTAGTATAGGTAGGCTAGGTTAGTTTCTTTTTATTATTTCCTTCTTATCCCTTATTTGTATATATTTATTTTATTTTTCTTTTCTTTCTATTATTTTTCATCTATTTGGTGTGTTTCCCTTTTTCTTATTTTCTCCTTTCTTTCAACAAGTCCTTCCGGATAGTCTTCATCTTAGGATTCATATGATTACTCAAGAAACCTAATAGTTCAAAAATGTTGGTATGTTTTCTCATCCTTAGTTGATAATGGATTATTGACATATGAGCCTAATTTTATAGTTTAGAGAAACTATTAAAGGATAATAAATAGTTTAACTATGCCTTAATATTATAAACCTTGTTTTGATTTAAGCTTGGTTTTAAGAAGGATTTCACATGTAGGTTGAAAGAATAGATTATTGGGATATAGTCATGCTTGCACTTAAAAAATACTAATTGCCTAGGACAAAGTTTATAGCTAAAGATGATTTTCTAAAGATCAAACACTTGAAAAAATCCCAAAAATTGGCTAATTCAGTTCCTAACCTTTACTATAAATTCAAAATGATTTGAATAAAAATAAAATAAGAGCCTTATTACAAAATTCTAGAGCTTTCTAAGCAAAGGTGTTTCTAGTAATCTCCACTAGGGTTACAAATGGCTGGATGGCAGTGGAGCAAGGCCTTGAGTGGAGCTAAAGGCATCTCTATCGAGCCTATGGACTCCTAGCTAGAAGCTAAGAAATGCCTAAGCCTTTCTTGAGCTAAAACATGGTTCTTAATGAATATCCAAACATGTTGAAAGTTAATATTAATGGTTAAAGTTATGAAACTAGAATTTATTCACTAAATCCTATATCAATTAGTAAGTGGAATCAAAGTACACACACAACATGGCTATGTATTGATATTTTATCCTAATTTTGCATGTGCAATATTTGTTCTAACCGTGAACTTGTTTTAATAATGGTGCTTGATCAAATAGAATAAGTAGCTTAATTATTAGTTTAAACTAGAGCCTGTAAATTCTAGCATATTGATATTTTCCCCCATAATTCACCATTTTTTGAGGTCAACATACCCCCATTCCTGAAAAATGGGGACCCTTGTCTTAGATTGTGGAAATTTGTACCCTAAATTTGAAAATTCCTATTATCAGAATACCATTAGAGTGATTTACACTTTATCTTCATTTGAATATCATCCACACCATGGTTTTATTGGCATATTTGTTCATAATTTGATTTAATCTTTCTTAAAATTGCTAACTTTGGATATCTATTTTTTCAGGTTAAAGGTTTAATGGAGCCCATTTGGAATGAGCAATGTCTAGGTTTTATTATTTAATAATGATTTAATATTTTAATAGTATTTGGTTTATTAAAATTAAGTTGAATTCATATCTAATCAGCTTAAAACCCTAACTCTAATTTCCCTAGCTCACTCCCTTTGAATTAAATTCAAATTTAATGGGAACATTTTTCATGGGAACACTTTAATGTGACTTAGTCTTATCCTATCCTAAGGTCCTAGTCATGTTGATGCAAGAGCATCTACAATAGTTCAAATTCTAGTGTGAAAATTCAAAATTTAGTTTTCCCTCCAAATTGTGAGATTTCAAAATTTCACCTTGAAAGTAAAATGTAATTATAAAAAAATGAAAGTGAAAAGGTAAAAAGTAATGGTTAGGTTGTTGAGGGAATCAGGGGGAAATGGTTGAAACTATTTTCAACCTTAGTATCTTGTTAAAACTTAAAAACAATATTTTGTTTTTCCTTAAGCCCAAATTGGGTGTAGAAGTTAGAAGGGAAGCTCTTCAAAAGAACAAAAGAGAGAATTCATTAAGGAGAGAGGATGAGAAGAGAAGAGAAGATGAGAGGGGTGTAGAAGAGAAGAAGGACAGAGAGGAAAATTCCTCTCATTCAAGGCAAAGAAGAAATAATGAAGAATAGAGAAGAGAATTAGTGAGGGAGGACCTCACTCGAGATGTTAAGGAATGAGAGAAGGAGCAAGTTTGATTAAATAAAAACGAATGTTTGAAGGAGAAGAGAAGGCTTTGAAAGCCATGGATTTTGATATTTAAATGTAAGTCTTCTATTGATCTATGAAGGAATGAATGTTTTGTTTCATGTTATGGTCTCTTTATGAAATTCTAGTAAATAGGCATGTGTGTGTATATGTATGTGTGTATGGATGATAGTTCACTTGAGAACATTTAGAAAAATACATGAAGACTGGTTACTTTATATGTTGAGAATGAGTTTAAACTGTATTATGTGACCAAGAAGTGTTAAGAGCTTTGAATGTCATAAGAAGCCTAAACAGGCCTAAACAGGGTATTCAAGCATGTATACTTACAGCCCACTATCCAAGGTAAAATCCACGTGAACATGTTTGTATGGAGTTGAAAATGGTATGGAAATAGGTCCCTAAGGCAGGTATAAACTTAAGAAAGGAATAAAAAGGTTTAGAAACCCCTTTGATGTCTTAAAATCTCCAATTGTTGGCTCTCGGGTCTGTGTTTGACAGAGTACAAGAAAAGGTGAGACATTTGCATGTTTTGCAAGGTAAAGAGATTGATAAACGCATACCTTGATATGATTATGGAATGGGGAAATAATTTAAGGTATTGAAATGTTTATACATTACCCTGGAACCCTATTGATCATTGTGTTAAACAAAGACAAGCATGAACCCTGTTGACTGTTATGAAAATACAGTCAAAGCCACTGAGTTATTGAGCATTAAAAAGCTTAGGAGGTTGATATGACTTGGCTGATGATTGGGAAAGGTGTAGGGAACTAAGACAGACCTTAGAGAATTGATTATAACCCTTGAAACAACATATAACACTCCCAGAAAAATTAATTAGCTCTCGGCCTGTGATTGTCCAAGGGAAAATCCTGAATTAGCTTCTAGTCCTCAAAATGAGTTTTAATGATTGAAACCTCTTGAAACTTTGCAATATGAACCATGAAGGTGTTAGAAATATTTTTTAAGTGTTATTAAGGTGATATAGTATGGATAAGTATGGAAAAGAACAATTGCCAAGTGGATCTTAGGTGTATGTGAAGGGAAGAGCATAGGCCAATATAGGAAAAGTGAATTTATCCAAAGAAGAGCACTAAAAAATGATTGATTCACCTACAAGAAGATAATGGGTATCTATAATGGTGCTTGGTTTGATTATTAAGTCCGTACTTTACTTTGGACAAGGTGTTTTGTAGACAAGGAGGGCTAATTAGAATAGGGCCTAAAGAAGAAAGTACAATTCCATACAAAGTAACCTCATGAGATTTTCTAGTATGTTATAGAAGAGCTTAATGGGTATCCATAAATGGTTTTAATTTCATTATTGAGTTAACCTATAAAGAGTTATGGCCAATAAATAGGGAAAATAGGGCTACAAGGAATGATTAAACTAAATAGGCCTTTCATGAGAAATTATCTCACAAGTTGATGGTACAGAGTAGTGTAAGATCAGTTTCATCATTTGGTATCAGAGCAGTCAGCCTTGCATCACATGTTTACTAACATGACCAAGACCTTAGTCTAAAATCTTTATCCTAAGTTATTCACATCCCAAGCCCCTTTGTTCCATTTTATCTTATCATGGTCTAACTAAATATAGAATCCCTTTTATTATACCATGGACTTAGTTCTATGTTTATTCTAAGGTTTATTCATGTTTATTAACATGACCAAACCTTAGTCTAAAATTTTTACATTTGGTCCCTTTATTTTTTCAATCCCCCTTGGTCCCTTTTATTTCTACATGGTTTAACTAACCATCAGGACCTTTTGTATGTCTATAGACTTAACCTAAAAAAGCAATGTCCTAATAATTTATTCCATGTCATTTTATTATATGCAAGGTCCCCTTTATTATGTTTCTAACTTAGCTCAAGAATTGAGCCTAAAGCTTTATTCATATTTATTAATACAAATGAAAACATTAGTCTGAGACTTTAGCTTAAATTTTATGTTCCTTAAGCACTGAATTAAACATCATTTTTGTTCATAGGATCAATGATCCATGTTTACTCAGACAATCATGATCCAATATTATGAGATAGAAGATAATACCTTGACCATAAGCTAAAGCGCAAATGTCTTCATGAGATAAATAGTACATGTCTACTTGGGCTAGATTGATCCAATGATGTGTATCAAGTCAAAAATTTAACATATCCCTAGGACAAGTGAGAAAGTGACTAGTGTCATTATCTCATCCAAAAAACAATTACGATATAATGGTGTTTGATCAATTGGATCAAGATTCAATGGTCCACATTTGCTCAAAAAAAGATGATTAGATGGTGTACAATGAACATTTAAAATTCAAGGACAAACATAAATATGACACATGGCATAGTCATATACCATAAGTAAAAGCTCAAGCATCTTTCAAAGATCCATGGTATGGAGATTATCGTACACATTCCAATCAATCATCCATAGAATAAGATGTATAACCAAGCACATCAAGATCGATGGAGTGCAATTGATTCATATAATCAAGATCAATGGAATGAGATCAATTTAGACATTTCAACAAGCGTCAAGACTAATGGCATTTGATCTTGCATATCAAGATCAATGATCCACATTGATCCATGTAAATAAACCCAATGGTGTGGGATCAATGTGTAATTTTTAGAAGATAATGGTCACTTTTTAAATATTAATTAGTAAAGTGTCATGAAAATGCCATGGTGATGCCACATCAAACTTACATAAGCTTAATGTGCCAAGTTAAAGATTTTGTGGACTTGGGTAACTTTTTAAATATTAATGAGTAAAGCGCCATGAAAATGCCACAGTGATGCCACATCAGAGTGACATAAGCTTAATGTGCCAAGTTTTTTATGGACTTGGGTAATGTAAAGGTATAAATATAAATATCTAAGCATAATCTAAGTCACAAAGGTCACATAAGTTTAAATAACTATTGCCATTAAATCACTATAAAAACCTTCAAAAAAACTCCTAGCATGTCTTAAATCCCTAGTTTAACCTTGTGATCATCATAATAAAAATTAAGAAGATTGGATTATCATTTTTACAAAGGTAATTTGATTTGGAATTAAACTACAAACCATTGGTAAGTAATTTAGAGAAACTTATAGCCATGGCAGCCCAAAAAAGTGTCTCCAGAGAAGATGTAGATCTATATTTGACCTCGGATGTAGAGGAAAGATTTTTCAAGGACACATAATTTGGTACCACAACTTTAAATACCAGAGATAGTAATTGGTCATGCCTATATTAGACCATTGAGGACTAGCAGCCCATCATAAGAGAAGAGGAGAAGAATGTTTTAGAAAAAAGGATCTACTATGACATAGTTACCATTCAAATCATGGGTCTTTATTATACTACAGTAAAACTTGAGGTAATATATTTTATAGACATTCTCTCTCCTATTTTTAGAGATGGTAAAATTGATAAGGGCATGTTAATAAATGAACATACTTGTAGAAATATAGCTTGGATCTTTTCTATAGAATTTGAGAACTATTACAAACAACCTAAACCCCAAATATACCAAACAACAATCAACAATTGAACCAATGAAAATGACTTGAAGAACATCCTTGCCCTATGATTATATTCTAGAAATTAAGTATTTTTAGATTTCAATGGTAACATTCTCATTGGCTAATTCAGACTTGGGATACGAATGATCATGACTATGATGAATAGGTTATGTGTAAATTCAACCACCATGTATGTGGACAAATTTTGGGTTCCCTTAGTCTATTTTATGGTTGAGAAACAACTCATCACTCACCTTGGTGAAGTGGTTAGCACTTGTTTAAGTAGGTAGATCTTTATAGTTAGGAAGAAAACTAGGAACTAGCTCTACATGATGTCATACCTCCTAGATGACTTGCTTGCTACCACAAAGATCCCCAACCTAAGGGAATGGTCTCCTAATGGGACACAAATAGTCTCCCAATACTATCCAAATTTGTATATATTCAAATATATGGATCACATCCACTTTATTTTTTATTATGTTTATCGAGCCCTAACTAAAGCCATAACTAGGAATCAAATGTCAAGAGTTAGTCCCTTGACCAAAAAATCAATTGAGGCCATAGGAAAAATATGGTTATATCCATATTTCACAATTATTAGGATTGAAGGAACATAATGCATTCCCCTTAGATTACCAGTCTATGTGCCAATCAAGTTAGCTAAGTAAGAGGTAGCTTATCAAATATGTGGTGGGATAGATGGTTTATGTAAACCAAGAGGAAGGGACTACTTCATAGCCTCCCCTTAGCCATTGGAAGGATTTTTTTTGAAAAATGGGACAACATTGAGGTTGCTTCCAGATATAGGACCTCTTTCAATCTCTAAGTTGATGAACTAAGGTAGTGGGATCCATAGGGAAGGTTTAATAAACATTTGAAATCTAAGGGAATAAATTTACCTTACGATCATCAACCTAGTCCTTTTAACCCCATATATACAAAGGCCTCTTCATTTTTTAAGGTCACTATTATATTGAAAAGGCACAACATCAATCCATGGTCTAGAATGTAGAGGGAGATAAAAGGGAATGATGATAGATGGTAATTGAGTCTAAGGTAGTACCATTTGCTAAGTGGTGCACTTTGTAAACATTTATCAACCTAGTCAAAAATAGATTCCATACCTAAGGAATAACTTGAGAAAAGGATAGATGAGAGAAGGCCCAATGAAATTGCATTTTCTTCAACTTAAGTAGAGGAGCAAGGATCAACAGTGGAGGATATTCATATGATAGCACTAGACCCTAGTGAAATAATTTAAGATGCTCTAAAATTCTTATCATTAGACTATGAGTTTGAGGATGAGAAAATGGAGGAATCTAAATAAGAAAATGGGAAGGAAGTGTTAGACTTAGTTCCTATAAACATCCCAAAAAGAAAATTTGAATTGGCCATTATCTTAGTTAAGATCAAGAATCCCAAGGTGACCTTCACTCATCCTTTGAGTGAAGTTAATTTCTTTAGTGAAGAAAACTTGATTTAGGGTCCAACCATTCCTAAATGGTTCATATATGGAAAGTTACAAAAGGAACATACTATGCACCATCCTTGGGCAATAATGTAAGCAATAAATATTCTAGTGCATGAAGAAGTCAAGCCATGGATAGTTGCATTATATAAGGAGGAAGAGAAAAGAATGGTTGCTTTAGGAGAATCAAGTGGAACACAGATGGAAACCTTAGCTCCCAAGGTGACAAAATATTTATTTGGTATCAAATTTGACCCAATCACTACCAATTTGTAGAGAGTAAATGAGAATAAGACCATGGTTGGTGGAGAAGAGCTCACTTTTCATAAAGTGGAACCTTTTATTGGATTGATCCCAATTAGAGGATAAAATCCTCAAAAAGACCCAATATTTGAATAAAATGTTTTTTAAACGTCTCAGGCTCAAAAAAATTAGTTAAAAATAATGATCAAGTGCATCTTGTAGTAGAATAAGAATATGAAATAATAAGCCATCCTATCAATCCAAGAAGATAGATTCAAGCAATTTAAGGACACCATAGCTGATTTATTCAAATATTTAAAATCAATCAAGACCAAGTAGGATGCAATAAATAAACAAAGTACTAAATTTATAGTCTAAGTTGGCCAATAGAAGGCTTCAAGATACCAAGTGAAATTTTTGATCAAGGTCTTGACTAAAAACCAAATCCTTGAATTCAGGATAGTTAGCCTAGCCCACTTGAATATCATATAGTTGTATTAATTGATAATATCAAGGTCCTTAGCATCTAGTCCAAGTAGTTAGAGTGAATTTCTAAGGACCTCAAATATCAAGAAGATAAAATATTTCACATATTGGATAGCTTGATCAAATACCCTATCATACGTAGTCCCTTGGGTCTAATAACTAATGAGGAGTTCAAGAACATAACTACTCAATTCATGCAAGAAGTAAGAAATTAAGGACAAGGGAAAATAGGGGATAATAACAAGAAGGTCATGGGCATGATTTTATCATTGAAATAAAATTTAGGATATGTTAATGTCATTAAACAAGCTTTAGAAAGGGATGAGAGGGATCTCAATGGCCTAGAAGATCAAGAAAAAGAACTGTTCATGAGACCTATCATTGATCTGTAGCTAATCAATGAACAATATAATAGAATGAAAATCTTGTAGGGAAGGAAAAATATTTCAATATCACAAGGGACTCTAGGAATATTATTTTTTTAATTAAGCTTGTATACTTTTAAACATAGAATATTCTTTTGTAAAGGCATGTGCAACTTGTAAAAGCACATTGCCTATAGGTTAGTCATTTATAATGTCTAAAGGTTTCTCAAAAGGTTGTAAGAGGATAAATATCCTTAAATTTTGAAATGACTAACTAACATACCTTATGAAAGGTCTATTTGAAGAGGTATTTCCCATTGTAAACAAGGGAGAGAATTTTTTGGAGACAAAAACCAATTGTAACTTTTGAGAAATTAATATAAGCAAGGAATTCTGCAAAGTTTGTCCAAATTTTCTTGTGTCTTTTGCTATCTTGGCTTCTCTCTCATTTTTTTTTTCTAATTTCAAGATTTGAATGGTTCTTATGAATTCTTAGTGCGTACCTTTGAATGCAAAGTTGTTAATTTTTGCCAATGCTAGGTTGACTAAAAGTTCTTAGTTTAATTTCATTTTCTTACTCTTCTTGCATTTGGGCTAATGTTGTTTGTTTGAAGGGGTAATCTTTAAAGTGAACTTGGTTCTTATTTAAATTATTTCTCACATTCCTTAGATGCTTACCTGATGTGTGATAGTATTTGAGCTTACGCTACTTCATGTCATACATTGATTAAGTTCATGTTTGGATGATATTTGAACTTTGTCATGATTTTGGAATGAAAATCAACAACATCTCCTCTCTACCTTACCTTTCCTTTTTCTCCCTTTTTTAACCAAACCAATCTAGTTTAATTTTCATTGTAAATATCCATCTTAGATTAGTCTTTAGATTATCTCTTGATCATAATTCACCATTCCTAACATAACATAATTCATAATTTGCATAGATCAACTATTTGGCCATGGTGGCTCCTAACCACCAAATTTTATAAATATTGTAAAACAGTCCACTTGCTTTGCCTCTATTTCATCAATAGATAATAAGATTATCACAACCTAAAACTCATGCATTGAATTCTTATAATTCTAAAATAAGAAGTGTTCTTGAACACTCTGGGCACCTATGATACATATTCAGGCATCAACATGTTCTAAGTTTGTTAGATTAAAATAATCTTTTTATTTCAAGTCTAGATTTTGATGTTGAATTTGGCCAAAAGTCCTAACATATGTCTTATTTTGAGCCTACCTTTTGACTTCATTTTTGGTCAAAAAACCTAGCAACTTTTACCTTTCTTAGTTTAGACTTATTTGAAACATCTTTAGACCTAGAGTTTGTCATTTTGTTTTTAGTTCATTTTGCTTGACCTTATTTGTGTGAGACATTTGACATTAGATTTTTTTCTACCAAGTCCTAGCATAGACCATTTTGGAGATACGGCTCCCCTAGACCAAGTTAGACCAAGTTTAGATAATTTATCCTTTAGACTTTATTTTTTTTAGAGTTTGTATAACTCTAAGCCCTTTTTTTTAGAGCATTATCATTGATATGGATATGTCTAGATACACTTATGTTGGATTCATTTAAAATCCAAGTTATGATGGAATGGCCACATAAAATGAATTTCAATTTTTTGAAGAAGGCCCTTATGAAGACAATATGGTATATGAGAAGGATGCATACCCTCCTTACCATAATCAATATGGTGAACAAAGTCAAGATCCAAAAAATCTAATCCAAAACCCTTATGGGGACAAATATGATGTTATTTAGGAGGAGGATCCATGCCCTCCTTATAATAATCAATCCAAATGGGAGCAAAGCCAAAATTATCAAGTTCAAGGTGCATTGATCCATTCTTCAAGATAATTGTGGTATTATACTCATGCTTATGTGACCACCTGATCCCCTACATATACCATTAACCCTCCTTTAGAGTGTATGAGTTACTAGGATATATAACATCTAAGGAATACCATTACCATTCTAGGACATAGTACTTTGGCTTATGTAAGCAATCAAACTCCATAATGCCCCAATTTTATCACTTTAGGACCTCATCCTTTAGTTTGTGTAAGCAATAAATATCTATAATGACCCAAGCTTATCATTCCATGATGTACTCATTTATCTTTTGTGATCAATCAAGCTCCACAACACCCCAAAATTATCATTTTTAGACTTAGTACTTTGGCTTGTGTGAGCAATCAAGCTCGACAACACTCCAATCTTATCATTCTAGGACCTCATCCTTTGGCTTGTGTGATAAATCAAGCTCCATAATACCCTACCATTTATATGCTAAGACCTCATCCTTTGCCTTGTGCAAGAAACCAAGTTCCATAACACCTTCTCATTATTCAACTACTAGTAATTATTCAACTATTGTCATTCATTCCCCACTTTATAAAACCCTAGCCAATTATCCAGCCTCAACTAAGTTAATCAGTACATCAATTAAGTCAATTAGTACATCAACCAAGCCAATCATTTTAAGACCAAGCTATTTTCAAAAATGGTATTTTATAATTGATCATAAACCAAGGCCAAGAGAACTTACTAATCTAATATGTTTTTTTCTGATCCAACCATTTGTGATAAGTCAACCTTTGATGAATCACCTTCCAATCATATGCTTGTTATCAATGAGTATCACTTTGATGAGCTAGTCTTTATGGAGTCACTTTTTAATGATTATAACCACCTTCGTGAAAATAATTAACACAACCATATGCCTAGTTTTCAAGATCCTCCCAATGATAGGCTAGCCTTTAAGGAGTTGTCTTTTGACCTTATTCTCACCATTGAGGAGTCTCACTTTGATAAACTAGTCTTTATGGAGTAGTTATGCCATCATAGGCCATTACTTGTCCAAAACTAAGCATTCAAAAAAACATCATTGTAGTATCATCCACATCAGATGAAGAATCAAAAATGAAGTTAGGTTTTATTCTTAAATCAACATTAGATTTAGCATCATAAAAATAAACAACGTTAGTCTCAACATTAATTTTAGAATAAATTGAGCCAAAATCATAAGAATAATATGTTCATGGATATTAAAATATTGGTTATGCATGCCTCAAAAATTAGTTTGAATACATTTGTGATCCTTCTATGATTTTTGAGGATGAGTAATTAAGATTTGACATAAGTTCTAGTATCTTCCATGAGGATTGTGCAACCTCTCCCCATTCCAATATCATTCCACATGCCATTACCACCAACCAATATAGCCATTTTATTGACATTCTATCTCCCACAAGTGTTGATTAGGACCAAAAAAATCACACCTTGTTGAATTAAATCCACGGTGACATATCAATTAAATAACAAAAATAAGGAGGCCAAGACCAAATTCATGTAAAAGAAGAATAATATCCTAGTGAAACCTTTTTGGATGCATTAGGGGACAATCAAAATTTAAACTTAGCATCTTCTAGTGAAACATTTTCAGAGGCACTAGAAGATACTCAAAGTCCAAAGTCAACATTCCTTAGTGAAACCTTCTTGGAGGCACTATGGGATAATTAAGACAACTTCATTGGTGAAAACCTCTTCAAGGTGCCAATAACTAAGAACAAAAGTCCTCCACTAGTTGATGCAAACAAATCAAACATCAAATCAACATATCTTCCAATCTACAACCTAATCAGATAGTAAATACTCTCAAGCCAAAAAAATATAAAAATATGGTGGTCCTATCGAGAGAATATTCAAAATTATTTATCCCCACCTCATCTAAATTTATGACAAATTTAGAATCAGCAACATTGTGTGTGCTTGAAAATCTTGATCTTCATTTGTTTCCCAATCATTATCCATTTTATTATCATCCACCATTTCATTTCTTAATAAAACCTATCATCTAAAATTTATCCCTATCTACCATCCTTGTTGCACTTTCCTTTATAGAGGCTATAAATATACCTTGTCTCAATGATTTAAGGAAACAAAATCAATGACCAAAAAATATCACAACAACATTTGCATCTAAATCTACAACTAGTTCTTGATGGAGTAACTATTCAGAAGAGGTGTGGGTTAGTAATTTACATGATTGATTATTTTAGTTATATCATATGCTGATCAAGATGTGCATCTCTATATCAGTAAGAATAACAAAATCATATACCTAGGCCAAAATCATAAAAACCAACAACCATACCATCGTCTAAAATCATGTACCATGCCATTTTCATTTTCCATTCCTCTTGCCATTATTTCATACCTTACAACTTCACTCACCTTATCACTTGGGGGTAGCACTCTTATCATTTTATCCAATTTTAATGCCATTCATCATCTTAAACAATGCCATACCATCCAACCATGCCATTCTTATTAGACCAAAGCTTGGTTTTAGCCATCCTGCCTAAGCCTATTTGAGCTTGGTTCATCCATTGGTTCTACTTTTGTCATGAAGATATAGATCAATTTCAATAGTTATTTAATTTATTCTAGATAGAGGCCATATTTTGGAGTAGTATGATATAAGTTTTGGTAATTGCATCCTTCATTTCTTGTTTCATTTTATACCATACTTTGTTTGTATGGGCTTGATTATAACTACCTATGGGAAAATTAGTGTCTCACTAGTCTTGTTACTAATTATAAATACCTATGGGTAAATAATATCATTAATCTGAGCCATTGTATCTTATTTATAACCACCTATGGTAAAATTAGGGGAAAATTTTATTTATTCTGCCTTGACATACCAACTTGTCATTCTTATGTCCTACTATGCCATTATGCCAACTGTGCCTATTTTGTTTGGATTAACTGCTACACTAGTTAGATTACTCCATTATAAGGTGGAAATACTAACTCATAATTTTTGGGATTATTTTGGCCATGCTTAATACTTTTTGAGGTCATCTTAGTACCCCTTTGCCATATGCCAACCTAATCCAACACTCTCACCATTTTACAAGTTGGATTATTTTATATCTCATAATTCTAAATCATGTTGAGATGCTTGGAAAATTCCAAAAAAACATTCAAATATTTAAAAATATAAAAACATTTGTCTTTTTTAATCCTATTCATTTATCCTCAATTCACCCTACTAGGGCAAATTCATTGTAGGATGATTTCTATTATTTTTATTTTTAGGCTTTTTATGTGTTTGTTTTTTGTTTGTTTGTTTTATATGTGTTGTTTGTTTATTTACTTGCCTATTTTTTTTATTTCATTATTTTTTCCTCAACTCAATCTATATGCATTCATTGGGTGATTCCTTGTGCATCATTTTTTAGCCCATTCATTTTCAAACGTCAACATTTTCAGCATGGTTTTTATCATTGGTGCATTATTTTCAATTGTTTATTAGATTAAGAGTCAGTCCTTATGCATATTTAGGCCAAGTCCTCATGGTGTTATACCATTATGCCTACCATTACATGCTATAAAAAAAATTAGCTTAGGAAGTCTTTCAATTAATGGAGATGTAGAAGCATCTCCTTGGTATCTGTTGACCAATTTTTGCCCAACAGGCAAAAATTTTGGTCCCCTTCTACCTCTTGCTATTTTAGGCCATTTCTTATGATTTTGCATAGGTCCTATAAAATCTATGGACTCTACAAGAATATTTTCTAAGGATTCAACAGTTCCCTATAGACTTTATGTTTCTACAAACTCAGCTGGTTAGTCTTTTAGTGCAAAGAGGATCAGTTCAGAGAATGTTAGGGTTTTTTCAAGACTTTTGGGCTCTTCTCTGACAAATTCAGCCCTGGTTCAAGCCTCAGTTCAATCTTCAAGACCATCAATCTTGGTTCAATCACTAGCTTAATCAGCACTTGGTTCACCCATCTGTAGTTCAAATGGCCTTGTTTCAAGCTTTGGTTCATTCGAATGGTTTAGTCATTTGGTTCAACACATTGGTTTAATTAGCCTAGTTCGATAAGTCAGCTCATTAGCAAGTTCATCAGCGTGCAACATTGAACCATTGAACTGATTCAATGAGTGGTTCAAAGCAATGGGTTCAAAGTGAATGGTTCATCTGCCTTGGTTCAATTGGCTCAGCATGCAACATTGAACTGTTGAACTAATTC
Organism: Torreya grandis; assembly: GCA_037957365.1. Taxonomy (NCBI): domain Eukaryota; kingdom Viridiplantae; phylum Streptophyta; class Pinopsida; order Cupressales; family Taxaceae; genus Torreya; species Torreya grandis. The sequence goes on along the minus strand of JARHVA010000423.1, from coordinate 4,449,028 downwards.
GGTTCAATGGGTTGGTTCAATAAGGTGCCCTAAAGTCAAAGAGCAGGTGCCCTTGTGAAGGGCATGGAACATTTCAAAGGGATGTTTTGATTTTTAGAATTTTGGTCAAAGAAAGGCCCCAAATTCCTTCAAAATTTTTGGTCAAAGGAATTACTTCGAACAAAAAGTCTGAAGTAATTTGGGCCACAATTCAAAGCAAAGGCCAGGGCAAAATGTTCGTAGACAAGAGTCTACGGGAAAATGTCTATAGACCAAAAGCTTGCAGAAACTCAAGAAATAACTCGAAGGAGCATAGCGACCCACCAAAGGACCCTGAAGGATGGGTACCCCTGTGGGGGACTCTCTGCCAAATAAAGGGGCACAAAGCAAAGGCTGGAGGGTCACCTTCCCTTCGAGAAGGTGACAAGAAGGGACTTTAAGTAGAAAAGCCAGTGAAGGACTGATGACATTTTGCCAGGGACAGTGACATCCAAAAAGCTATCAACCTTAAGAAAGTGAGTTAGCCATTGTTTTTCAAAGTGATGACAGCTACCTGAATGTCAAATTTCATACAATGAAATAGTTATTTGCTTTCAAACTAAAAGGAAGCCAACCATGAAAGGAAGCCCAAAAATGTAGTGACCTGCTAGAAGATCACCCCTAAGGGCCAAAGGAGCTAGAAGAGACAAGATAGGGAAAAGACAAAGTGTCAGACATGGAGCAAATAGATAGTCCAAGTGGTGAAGGGAAGCACTGATTTGAGAAGTTACTCTAGCAAGTGAAACAGTGGCTACAATTGACAATTACAAGACGCAAATAGCCATCTATGTGATCCTTTTTTCTCATTTCATATTTATGAGAAGACAAGTTGCATAGGTGCCTTCAAGAAGTAGCCTTAGTTAATGAGAAAATAGTGCAACCATGTCAAAAGGGGCCTGAAGTCAAAGCTAGGGTCGACACAACATTTATTTTTCAGGCAGCCTGCTCTTCCCAATGAGGGGATGTGAATGGACCACTTGTAAAAAGGGGGACCAAAAGGCCTCTTTTCTTCTCCTATATATTGAGGACTTGTCATTTTTGTAAGGATCTTCCATATTTGTAAGGCGTAGCCATGGAAAAAATTTCACCTGAATCAATAAATGCATTTTTTACCTCTATCTTGGATAGATATTTCTATGTATGTCTTGAGTGTTAGTTTGTGTTTAGTCATTATTTCTTGATGCTTTCACAGGTTCAAAACCAACATATATGTTGTCTACAAGGTGCCATTTCTATAGTTGATAAGGAGAGCTATATTTAGAAGTGCAGAACAGAAGAAATTACTTACAGTGTGCATTTCACAGCACCTTGGTGAATCTCTATTTTTTGTATTTTCCATTAAAGCCCCCCTCCCAAGTTTCTTGCAGCCTGGTCCTTATACCAAGTTTGAAGTGTATGTATGTATTTGTCTGGTTTTAGTGTGAGTGTGAGAAGGTTGAATTATTTTGGTGCATCACCTCCTTAGAGTAGTTTTTTTTCTTGTAATCTTCTTTCCTTTTCATCCCCCCCATTATATATATATGTATGTATGTATGTTAGCACTTGTTGGAAAGAATATGATGCATCAAAGGTAGCTATCCCTTACCTAGAGACTCTTCCCTCCAGCTTCACCAGTCCCACAGGTGAGAGAGGAGTTTCCATAGTTGTGTGAAGAAGGCAGGAGCTCGGCCTCCTACCAAGGGTGAAATATTCTATGTCAATAGTTTTGGCACACCCAATGGGACCAATTGGGACAGGTTTTTTCCAAAGAGTTGAAGAATTTTTGGTGTGTTCTTCAACTGACCAGCCTTTGGAGGCTTTGCATCAAACACCAATGGTGACTCTAATTTTAATCTGCTAGTTAAGTAGACTGGTGCCATTAGAAATCTTACTTTTTATATGAATAATTCCATTACACAAAATCATGGGTCTTGTTTTCCTTCATGTGACTATGATTAGACTCAAGATTTTTAGAGAATCACCTCAAGCAGCTCTCCTAGTTGCCCTGCAATGCTAAGGGAGGTGGTGTTGGAGTTTGAGAAGTAGACAATGGAGATTGATAGACTGGAGGAGTAGTATGGGTATCAGTAGGAGCTGATGTATAAAGAGGAGTGTTTGTTTAGGCAAGCACAAGCCTTGCAATCCATGGAGGAGGAGGTAGCAAAATGGAAAAATCCATCTATTCAAGGTAGTCAGCCTTGTGTGCCCCCTCCTATTCTAAATAAAGCCCCCTCTTTTGCACCAAATCCTTTCTATCAGATAGCACTCACCCACTCTAACTCATCTAATGCATCTACTCTCAATCCCATGTGCCTAGCTTTCCATCATCAAAGGGAACTAGAGCAACCCCCCATGGAGATCAATCTTCTCAACTCCTTAGATCTCAAATCTTTCATTTGGGGGAACACCACTAGCCAACATGTCCCTCTTCTAGAGACTCTTCCAGTGCATCAACAGTCTCTTCCTTGCATTCCTCAACCTCCCCAAGTCTTTCAACATGATGTGCAGATTCCAAGTTGGAGGAAGGAATGCCAGGAACCAGCCCAGAGCCTTGAAGAGGATGATGCTGGTGACCTCCAAGAAAGACTCTTTTAGGATAATCTAGCTAAGAAAATTGAAGATTTAGAGGCTAGGATGAGACTGCTTCTTAAAAGAGAGATAAAACTTCCAGACCTTATAGAGGAGCCCCAGGACATTTGAGAAAACAAAGTTGTTGCTTGTTCACAGGAGCAAAATTCCAATTCTGAGATCCTAAACTGGGGAAAAATAGTAGAATCATGGGGTAGGAAGGAGGAGAAGAAAGGTTTTTTTTCAAAACCTTGAAAAAGCTGAGGCTACCTTTGCTCATGATGATGCTGGTGACCTCCAGGAAGGGTTCTTCCAAGAGGATCTAGCTAGGAGAATTACAGAGTTGGAATCCAGAGAGAGATTCCTTAACCAATGTGTGATGGATGGTTTACACCAAACAACTCATTCCATGTCTGAACACACCCCACCTACATATTTCCAATAGAGATATCAGGCCACACCTAATATAGATGAAGTGATGACCAAGTGGAAAGAGGAGAATCATTTGATTCTAGTTCAAGGACTACCTCCTCTTCCACATGTTTGTCTCACTTCACCCCTTCTCAAGGAAGAACCTATTCTGTAGGAGGTGAGTGAGGAGTAGAAGGTCCAATCTAAAATTCTTCAAGAGGCTATCATGAGCGACAATGAAGAAGAAATCATCATCAATGCTCCTTGTGAAGGCCTTATTAGCAATGGAGAATATGCAGGTCTTGCATATATGCAGATGTTCTAACAATATGAGGAGGAACAAAAGCATGGTGAGCTCTCTTCCCCTCTATTTGATGAAATTCCTTGCTATTTTGATGATGAGGATGACTACGCAGAGCAGCCCAAGTTAGAGGAGGATTAGGAGGATATCTTTGAACATCTAGAGATCCTGATCTTTGAGGAGGAAAAGGAGAGGTCTGTCTTTCTTGAGGAAAACTTTGAAGAAGAAATTTTTGAATAGAGAGGTGATGTTCTATGGGATGAGCAATCTTTTTCTGAATCCATTTCAGACATCACCATAGTCACCCTCCTTTAATAAGGCCAAGAGGAAGTAGAGGATGAGTCTGATAGGATCTTCAATGAGGCAGAAGGAAATAGGTCAGACCATGATACATTATAGAGGGAATGTGCAGATCAAAGGGCTTATGGTGATGAGCCAGTAGCCATTGATTTCTTTGTGAGGAACACCAATATGATGAACTAGCATTAAACAAGCTTCCAAGAACAAATAGATTATGCATATATTGGGATCATGTTCAAATCTAATTCACTTGGATACTAGACAATGCAGGTGATAGGCAAGAAGAGTAAGTCACCAATTCTCTTTTTCATTCAGCTACATGCCTAGCACCATAAATCTTCTTGCCAAGAAGGGGACTTAAGAAGTTTTACCTTTGATCTAGGAGGGAGGCAAACATTCTTGGTTAGCTATACATAGTAGTTTGTTTTTAGTTTCTTTCCATGTTTTCCCTAAGTGTTGTTACACAAGTAGTAGTTTTTTTAGCCTTGTGTGTGTTTTCATTTCCTTGGAGGTAAATCTACATGACTGGTTCCAGTTTTATTAGAGTTATTACTAGTTTTTAAGTTATCATCTGACTCCATACCCAATGGACTACAAGGCAACTAGTCTCTAAGCATAGTAGGCATGCTTCCCCTGGGAGTCACCAATTTGTTGACCAATTTTTGCCCAACAGGCAAAAATTTTGGTCCCCTTTTGCCTCTTGCTATTTTAGGCCATTTCTTTTGATTTTGCATAGGTCCTATAAAATCTATAGACTCTACAGGAATATTTTCTAAGGATTCAACAGTTCCCTACAGACTTCATGTTTCTACAGACTCAGTTGGTTAGTCTTTTCGTGCAAGGAGGATCAGTTCAGAGAATGCTAGGGTTTTTTCAAGACTTCTGGGCTCTTGTCTAATGAATTTGGCCTTGGTTCAAGCCTCAGTTCAATCTTCAAGACCATCACTCCTGGTTCAATCATTAGTTCAATCGGCACTTAGTTCACCCATCTACAGTTTAAATGGCCTTATTTCAAGCTTTGGTTCATTCGAATGGTTTAATCATTTGGTTCAACACATTGGTTCAATCAGCCTAGCTCGATCAGTCGGCTCATTGGCAAGTTCATCAGTGCACAGCATTGAACTATTGAACCAGTTTAATGAGTGGTTCAAAGCAGTGGGTTCAAAGTGAATGGTTCATTCACCTTGGTTCAATCAGCTCAATGCGCAATATTGAACCGTTGAACCAATTGGGTTTAATGGGTTGGTTCAACAAGGCACTTTCTAAAGTTGAAGAGCAGGTGCCCTTGTGAAGGGCATGGAACATTTCAAAGGGATGTTTTGATTTTTGGAATTTCGATTAAGGCAAGGCCCCAAATTCCTTCAGACTTTTTGTTTGAATGAATTCCTTCAGAAAAAAAGTCTGAAGGAATTTGGGCCGCAGTTCAAAGCAAAGGTCGAGGCAAAATATTTGCGAATAAAAGTTTGTGGGAAAATGTCTGTGGACCAAAAGCCCACAAAAACTTGAGAAAAAACCCAGAGGAGCATAACGACCTGCTGAATGACCTTAAAGGGTAGGTACCCATACAGGGGACTCTCAGCCAAATAAAGGGTCACAAAGCAAAGGCCAGAGGGTCACCTTCCCTTCAGGAAGGTGACAAGAAGGGACTTCAAGTAGAGAAGCCAGCGAAGGACCGATGACATTTTACTAGGGATGGTGACGTCCAGAAAGCCATCAACCTTAATAAAGTGAGTTAGTTGTTGGTTTTCAAAGTGATGATGGCCATGTGAATGTCAAATTTCATATAATGAAATAGCCATTTGGTTTCAAACTAAAAGGAAGCCTAGAAATGTAGTGACCCATTAGAAGATCACCCCCGAGGGCTGAAGGAGCTAGAAGAGACAAGATAGGGAAAAGACAAAGTGTCAGGCATGGAGCAGGCAGATAGTCCAAGTGGTGAAGGGAAGCGTTGATTCAAGAAGTTACTCTAATAGGTGAAATAGTGGCTGCAATTAACCATTACAAGATTCAAATAGTGAATTGTGTGATCCTTTTTTCTCATTTCATATTTATGAGTAGACAAGCTGCATAGGTGCCTTCAAGAATCAGTCTTAGTTAATGAGAAAATAGTGTGGCCATGTCAAAAGGGGCTTGAAGTCAAAGCCAGGGTTGACACAGCATTTATTTTTTAGGCAACTTGCTCTTCCCAATGAGGGGACATGAATGGGCCACTTGTAAAAAGGGGCACCAAAAGGCCTCCTTTCTTCTCCTATATATTGAGGACTTGTCATTTTTGTAAGGATCTTCCATATTTGTAAGGTGTAGCCCTGGCAAAATTTTCACCTAAATCAATAAACGCATTTTTTACCTCTATCTTGGATAGATATTTATGTGTATGTCTTGAGTGTTAGTTTGTGTTTAGTCATTGTTTCTTAATGCTTTCATAGGTTCAACACCAACATATCTATTGTCTACAAGGTGCCATTTCTGTAGCTAACAAGGAGAGTTGTATTTGGAAGTGTAAAATAGAAGAAATTACTTACAGTGTGCATTTCACAGCACCTTGGTGAATCTCTATTTTCTATATTTTCCATTAAAGCCCCCCCTGCCAAGTTTCTTGCAACTTGGTCCTTCTGTCAAGTCTGAAGTGTATGTATGTATTTGTCTGGTTTTAGTGTGAGTGTGAGAAGGTTGACTTATTTTGGTGCATCACCTCCTTAGAGTAGTTTTTTTTCCTGCAATCTTCTTCCCTTTTCATCCCCCCCATTATATATCTATATATATATATATATGTATGTTATCACTTGCTAGAAAGAATATGATGCATTAAAGGGAGCTATCCCTTACTTAGAGACTCTTCCCTCTAGCTTTACCAGTCCCACAGGTGAGAGGGGAGTTTCCATAGTTGCGTGAAGAAGGCAGGAGCTCAGCCTCTTGCCAAGGGTGCAATCTTCTGCGTCAACAGTACCCTTAGCAAAGCCTACCACTCCATCTTGATTAAATAAACCCATTGACCATTCTAATTGTATAAATGTTAATAATGATAAGAATATTTGAATTAGTAGGTATAACTAATCTTTTCCATTGATCAATTCTTATTCTTCTATTCATATCTTTCATCATTTTGTGCGTCTTCATATGCCTAGCTATTTGTGGCTTCTTTAGTCATTATACCATTGCATTTATGTTTGTGCCTATTCATCTTTAATTTGTACACTAGGTTATATCCTTGAGTTATGCTTGCCAATCTACCCTATTGGGTTACAATCAAATATCTTTATTCAATCCCAATCATCTTAATGATTATAACTACCTATGGGCACATCATTATTTTTCAACTCATTGGCCCTAACTGGGGCATATGTCATTACCAATGATTATAACTACTTATGGGCAAATCAGTGTCACACCCTTTGTTATTGATTATAATTACCTTTGGGAAAATCAATACTTTTTTAATAAAATAAATGCATTCATGCATTTTATAATTTATATTAATCTCACCCATGGGTTAATTATATCCTTTCTTATTACTCTTTTCAATGGACCATCCATCAACAAATGTGATGGACACTCCCTCAAAGAGCCATCATTATAGGCTTAGTAAACATTCTTTAGAGTTTTTTCTTCAACCATCTTTTTTTAGGCATACATTCCTTTTCTCATTACTTGAGAAGATATGGTTATGGCTACATTTTGTAATATCTTCCCAAATAGAGGGAAACTATAGACATGTAAAATTGGCCACCAATGGCTTCATACTAGACTTTGGATCAATTATCACCAACCTTTGCACATCTAGCCTAAGAATTTATAAACATCTCAAATTTGGCTTATAAAACAATGAAATGGGATCAAATACACACATCAATTAATTCAAAAATCTTCAAAACATCAAAAAGCCTAAATAAAATTAATCAAATGCTAAAAAAAATAAAATTCCTAAATTGAATTAACCATGAGAAATTAAATGAACTGTCAAAAAGGAAATTTAAAAATCAAATAACATCCTAATAAATAATAATTACCTTTTGTGGGTTATCCAAAATCAAAAATATCCCACCCATGCCTATTCCATGCTAATAATGAGGTTTGGACACCTTTTAACTCTACTAGTGTTAATTAACTCAAAAAGGTAAGGTTAGAACCCATTTCAAGATCTAACTATACCCTAACTCACCTTGGGTTAGGGTTAGTTACTAAACCTATAAATACAGACCTAGACCTCTTCATTAAAAAAGCTTGAGCATAGTAATGTTATAATGCTACATTTAGGGAAATTTTACATGACATTAGTGTTATAAAGCCTAAATCCCAATATAATCCATGAAGATACATCAATAGAACATGAGTCAAACAACCATGGTGCCATGGGGAGAAGGAGTCACACAAATCCATTTGCCAAAGATCTCTTGAGCACAAGCTGAGCAAGCCAAATAAAGAAATATCTTGGAGCATTCAAGGAATTGGTAAGGAATGGTGTAATTTCTTTCCATATTTATTTTTTCTTTGTAAATTTTTTTACTTCACCATGCTCCCCCCTTTGATCTAGACAAGATAGTGTTATACATATTAGTGTGTTTATTTTCATTTTGATTGAATTTCATTATGAAGGTAACATATGATCTAACCACCCTTATTAAATTCCTTGATCACACCTTATAGTTTACTTCCCATAGAGATTTTAGTTACTACTCTTAAGCCTTCTATGTGTCTAGATTCACCCTTAGTTGAACCCAATCCAGTTCTTACTTTTGTTCTACCTTTTGATGAGCCTCATCTTATTTCTAATCCTACTTTACCTTCGAACAAGCCTAGTCTAGTTTCTTTTTCCACCTCACCTTCCCTTGGTAAATGCCATTCCTTTACCTTAGCTTAATCTCATGCATACCCAATGGTCTAATTAACCCTATTGTGATATTCATAAAGTTATCAGCCATTAGACTAGAGATTCCCAGTTATATCAACCTTTTTTAGGATTTCTTTATATCTCTTCCATTATTAGACCACCAAAGTCTATTAACAAGCATATTTTTTGATTCCATGGAAAAAATAATCATTATTCCACCCATTATCAAAAGCCTTATCAATATATTGACACATTACATCCCACTATTGCTTAGCCCAAAGATAATCATATACTTCCTCTCAAGTTATTACCTGAGTATATCCATAAATATGGGGAGATATATTATCTTTGGCACTAATGTGGTACCCATCATACCTATCATTTCCATATTCACCATTATCACCTTCATGATCACCTTATGACGATACTTGCACCCACTATTCCTCCTTCCATAATTTTCCCATACAGGAAGGCTCCCCCTTCTTCACCCATGGCACCTTCTTCCCCATTGATGGTTTTTTCCCCACCTATGGTACCTTCCTTGCCTATGGCTCCTTATCCAATGGTGGTACCTCCTTATCATCCCATAGATACCATTCCTCTTATAACACCTATTTCTCTCCTTGAGTATTCTATGCATGAGATCCCTCATGAGCATGATCCTTTAACTACACCTACATTTTCTATTGAGGAGATTCAGAGGGAAGTCTTTTCACAACTTTCTATGTGGATTGATGAGACTCTATATGTCATTAAGATATAGCTTCATAGATATGTTTTAGATGTCATGTATAATAATTATGGAAAAATTTATCAGTATCTAAAAACATGGTATGGTGTTCCTTCACTTTGTTCTTCATTTTTATTTTGGATTGGACTTTTTATATCATTTGACTATGTGTCAATTTTTTTACGTATCTATTTGACATGGATATTTATATTATGCATTATGTGTTGTATGTGGTTTCATTTACTTTCATTCTCATCATTCTTTCCATGATTGTACACTTATATCTACAAGATCCTTTCTTTCATTTATTTATTTTCTTTTCCAATATTTTTTTTATCTTATCTAAAAAAAACTTAGATGATTATTATTATGACTCAGTTATACCAACCTTGATCCCCTAATTACTCTTTATTAACCATGTGATCAGTTAGAAAACTAGACATCTCCTTGCACTCCTATATTACTAATATACTTTAGATCTCCATTTATCCCTTTATATCCCTTTCACATACTAATAATACATATGGTTGAAACCTAAGATTAGATAGTGGTTCATAGGTAAGCCTAAATGTTTGTTCAGTTATATCTTTGAATACTTATATTATTGTAACCAAAGTCAAATTCTCATTCATGTGTATCACTTTTATCACTCATGTTGGTTATTAAAAATCCATATAGAGGAGGACTCATAAAATCCATAAAAATTTAAAATCCAAATCATTTAAATAAAATGCAATGATACAAAAGGAAACATAATAATTTCAAAAGTCAAATCACACTAAAAGATGTAATTCATAGCACATCTTCTTTTTCTAATCAAATATAAAAATCCACAGTTGGCTTCATGATAAATTTGAGGTCCATTAGGGTTTGATAGGCTAGTATATTAGGAAAGGATAATATTTTTTTAGTTCTACCTACTTTCTCACAAAAGTACCCAATGTTCACAGTAGATTGAAAACTCTAAAAGAGGTCCTAAAGAATGGGGAACATGTTGTGGGAAGGTAGGTCAATTTCACTTTTCTTATTCATATAAGTAACATGAGTCAATCTTAGTATCTCACCTATTTTATTATATAAGTTTGTGTTTATTCTGAGTAAGTATTCTTTGTATTTTCATGATAAATAGACTATTAATGTCTCTCTTTTAGACCTAGTATGCCTCATGTTTCCTAAGTTCTTATCATAAATGCCTATGTCATGGATTTTCCATTCCCTCTTTAATTATAACATTCTTAATATTTTCCCTTGAGAAGTATTGTTTTATTAATTAATCATTCACCCTAGGGTTTCCCTTTGTTAGTTATAGTGTAAGACCATGGATATCATGCTCTCCTCACAAATTACCAAATTACAAACATCTTTTTAAATCATTCCCATAGTTATTTCTACCTCATTGGTGTTCCCTTTTTGAGTTGTAGTGTAAGACTGATTTAACTATTTTAGGAATATTGGAGTCTTATTCCTAATTTAGTTAAGGGTATAGAATAAATAAATTAGTAAATAAATATGCAAAAATTAAGCTACTGATTTTTATAATTTAAATCTTTCTAAAAATAGTAATAAAGGAGAGAAAATAAGACCTAGATGGAAACTAATTGAGATGGATGTTGTAGGGTCTAAAATTCACTATGTAGGACTAGGATAGTGTTGCAAATCAAGATCTAGAGTTCATTTTATGATTGGATAGGAGCACCAAAATATGACACTAGTGGTATCTAAACTATAGTCCACCTTTGCTACTATTATCCAAAAGATATGGTATTTTTGGGTTTTGTTTGTTGTGTCTATGTGACCCTGCTTATGAATTTTTGACTAATAGATGTTAGTGGAACTCCTTATAGATTTGATTTTGTCTTCAAACCCTAGGTTATTTTATACTTTGACATACTTTGGGAAAGAAGGGGGGTTATCATGTGTAATATGTACTGAACATGTATCTATACCCCTTATGTTGGCATGCTACCTACATACCAATAATTCGAAGAGGGATCAATCCATATGTAATTCTCCCACTTGATGTGCTTTATGCAATAATGTGTACAAAGATGCAAAAATCTAAACTAGATGTGTTTGAGGTGGCTAGGGATTGGTGTAAGGGTTTGGATAAGCTTTTAAGTGTATTGGTTGGTTGTATCTAGAGAATAGGGAATATTTCTTGAATAATCTTTCTTGTATTTTTTATTTCTTAGTGATCATATATAACCACCTCCAAATGATCTTTGAATGGGATTTTATAGGGATCTATTGGTCATGGGTTGAATGTGCTTAAATTAAGCTGATAAGGAGAAGGATGGGGAGTCAGATGAAATTGACCATTGGGGATAAAAATTCACTTGGATAAGAGGACTAAAAGTGAATAGTAGTGGCATTAACACTATATTCTAAGTTTAGAGCTAATGTCCTTAGCTGATGAGGCCTAGGGAGATGGATTTGTCATGGAAAGAGTAGTCCAACTAAGTTGGAATCAGGTATGAAAGGTTATGGATGACTTAGAAAAATAAAAAGAAGCCTATGAGGGTCATGAGAGAAAACAAGAGGGACCTATGGGTTGGGTGTCATTAGCCACACTCAAGTTACTAATTTTCACATTTTATATGACTACATTTACCCCCTCTTTATTCTATTGATCCAACAAAATGAAATACTAGGATAAAGGAAAAATATAAAATATACCTAAACTTACCTATAAGGGTGAAGATCATGAAGATGTGTGATGTTGGGTGTGCGTAGAGAGAGCATGTTGTGAAGTGTGAATCTATAATAGAAAATAAATATTAGATTAGTTCTTACTAGATATGCTATATATAAAATAAGAACATACAAAGCTATGTAAAAGAGAGAGAAAGAGAAAGTAATGAATACACATAATAAGGTATGTCAACCAATAAAATACCTATTATGATGTTAAGCAATTTTGGGTGATGTTGAGTAATACTAGATGATGTTGTACCAAGAGTAATATCATGAATAGAACTGAGTACTCAATTCCTTAAAAGTGGCTCAAGATTGTAAAGGCTGACCCTTTGGCTCCATTGTCTCCCACTAAGTGAAGCTATATGATAATGCATGTGCTACTTGATGTTTGGACTATGTGTCCAATCCTTCTGAGTGGGTGGCTCAAGAATACAAAGGCTAGCTAGCCCTTTGGCTCCATCATTGCCACATGAAATGAAGTTATGAATTGATACTAATATGAAATGTATGTCATATGATATGGCTCCTAAATCCCATGAATGTACTATGATCTAACAATGTTGGCATGGATACTCAAATGTATGTTGTAAACTAGGCCACTCTTGGCCACTCTAACAAATGGAGATTAGGTTTGTATGAAAGCCACTCCAAAACTGGTGCACTAGACTTATATGAAAACCACTCTGAAATATGGAAGTTAGGATTTATATGAAAGCCACTCCAAAATGATGCCAACCACATATATATGGAATAAGGCACACAACTATTGAGAATTCCTAGGTAATAATGAACATGAAAAGAATATAAAATAAATGTGTTATGCACATTGTCCCCAATCACTGGTGTCTAGAACATGGATTTTGATCTAGAAGTTATACCAACTGTCGTATCTAAAACTAGGAGTGAGAACCATCATGCCACACATGATGACCCCTATATCTAGATTCTTTAAAAAAAATGGACTAATTTTTTTTATTTTGACTTGGTTTGACTATGCAAAAACTATAGCTAAACCTACTTTTTTGCTTGCTTCTAAAAAGTCTAGTTTTTCTATTGTATGGATAGGAGCACCAAAAGTGGACACTAGTGGCACCGACACTATTTTACAATCTTGGTCTTATTATCCTAGGTTAAATATGGTAATTTTTCTACCATTTTCACTATTTTCCTAGTCTATTCTACCTGGCTGATGTTTGGTTTATATTCTATGTGTTTTGAATGTTTCTTTTTGATCATTATGAGCTCTTATCTCTATGGTAAAACCCCTATTTGTTACCCCATCTTATAAGGGTAAGAATGAGGACCCTTTAATGACTACCCTTAGAAGCAAGATCCCTCCAAATGTGTTATGTTATAAAGATAATGATATAATAATTATAATCGATAAGATATCTCAAGATATAGCATGGTTTGTAATGAGAGATTGTTATATCAACAAGGGTATTCCTAGATAGATATAACAATGTAATTACATGTGCAATGTACTATAAATTGGAACTAGAAGTCTAGATATTTCCTATTTGTTAGTTTTCATGGAGGGATGGAGCATGATGTCCATCATGGCATCTAATAAAGCATATGAATACATGATGTGGATCATGACATTGTAAATAATAAAGTAATAATAATAAAAATCACACAAGGTAATAAATAAGAAGCATATAAGAGTGGCCAAGGGACCAAGCAAACAAGGGACATGGGCACATGTCACTCAAACTAGAAATCAAGCATACAAGGCATGTTCAAATGCCACTTACACATACAAGTAAAACAAACAAGGTTGGTGTGAAAGTCACAATCACATAGAATAGTACAAGTAAAGACATTGGCAAATTTACTAAGGCACACACAAGAATAGAAGTAAAGGACATTGGAAATGTCCTAAGGCACATATAATAGAAAATCAAAAACTAAGAAATTTAATCATATCTAGCAACACAAATCAAGAAAGGAAAGTGTGTAAAAATTGGAAATACAATCGCATCTAACTAATCAAAACAAGAAGTGAAAGTATATAAGACATATTGGTACAAGACTAGGTATATGATAATAAATACACAAGTAATATCTACTAGTGAGTGTTGATAGAGTAATCTATATAAGCTTTTAAATAACGTATATAAATATGATAACTAGAGTGTGGTATAGGAATGACATAACCTGGATGGTGTAGTCATGTAGAAGATGCCCCCAGTGGGTATGTCTATTGATGTGTGTCTCAAATGTATGAATTAGGATGGCCCCTCAATGGGTATAGTGAAGCAATAAAGGATTTGGATGTCACTGCACACACTCAAATAAAATCAATTAAATCATGGTAATATAGAAAAATCAACATACAATAACATAGAATAACAAATGTAAGTCTATGATGATAGTATAAATGTAAATCATGGATGATGCATATAATCAAAATATTTTTGGTATTTTGAATTATTTGAATGTTTTTATATTTTTGATATTTTAATCTATGTAAAATCAATCATAGGAAGACTATGTACAAGAAATTAAAGAGAAGTTATGTACAAGTAATTTTGAAAAAAATATGTACAATACAATGTGTGAAATGAAATAGTAGACATAGAATCTGCATAGATGTATATTGTTCATTAGATTTTTGATTTTTTCCCTTTAAGTGAGGCTAAATGATACACTTTAGGGATAAACATTTCACTAATAATTTATGGGCCTAGACAATTTGGTTTGAATTTTCCTTTGATTTCTTCTTTGGCATTGACATTGCAAAGATTTTATTTGAGAATGAGATCATTAACTTCAAATTCTCTGGTGTGAACTCATTTGTTGTGGGATCATTGTATATGTTGTTGGTATATTCTGATATTTTATACTACTTAAATGTGTGTATGGTCTAACTGATCAAGCTGGTGTAGATGTTTTTCATGATGTTGGTTGTTAGTGAGACTAACTTTAAGAAAGACACAAAGAGATGGGATTTCTAAATCCAATGGTAAAACTTCTTCTATTCCATAAACAAGTGAATAAGTAATGGCTCTTGTAGGCATGCATATACTTTTGAAATAGGCACATAACGTAAAGACTAGTTGATTGTGCCAATCATGTCTAAATTAGTCACTATTTTGCTCAAAATGTTGTTGATAGTGTTATTGGTTGCCTTTGCTTAACTGTTTCTTTATGGGTAATATGGAGTAGATAATTTGTGTTCAATCTTATATTTTATACACAATTTCTTTAATTTTTTTTTCTTGAATGATGTTCCATTATCGAAAATGATGGCTATAAGCAAACTAAAGCATTAAATAATTAGAGTCATGAGAAAGCTACAAATGTCCTCACCTATAGTAGAGTGAAGTAAAACAACTCCTACCCGTTTGGTAAAGTATTCTATGTTGTGATTATGAACTTATGTCCATCAATAGATTTAGGGTTAATTTTTTCAATAAGATCAAATCCCCATAATGTGAATGGCCATGGAGAGATAATAGGATACAATTATTGTGATGGTGCATGTTGTAAGTTACTATGTCATTGACATTTATCACATAGTTTTACATATTGTAAACATTCATCTTCTATGGTGGTCCAGTAGTACCTCTATCAAAGCAATTTGTGTGATATGGCTTTTCCACTAAAGTGACCACCACACTCACTATCGTGTATCTGTGTAAGAGTAATTTTGGCTTCTACTAAAGTTAAATATCAAAGCAATTATCCATCAAAGGATTGTTTAAAAATGTCTCTACCAATGATTACATAACGGAGTGCTTTTTTGTGTAACTTGTATTTTTCATTTCATGAAAAAGTGTTTGGTGTAATAGATTTATTTAGAAATTTATAGATATCAGAGAACCATTTTTGAATTATAAAACTTCATGTTGTAGCTAAAATGGATAGTGTAATCAAATCCACATCAGATATTAATGGTGATTGTAATCATTTAATTATGAAAATAGCTTGATCATCATTAATGTCGATAGGAATCAAATATGCAGTGCGTTCCATTACATCTACATGTTAGTTGTCTTTTTTTGATATACTTTCTATAGAAAATTAGTCAAACTATGATGATAAAAATTGTACCATGTTTCGATATGGGATAAGGTGTTATTTTTTTTTCTAATAGACATAATTGAATTGGTTTCACATGAGTTGGGAATCACCAAAGACTTTAAGAGATATAATTTGGAGGGACTATGTAGCAAATAGACCTAAGATAAGTGCTTCATATTCTGTAGTGTTTTTGGTGCAAAAGAAACTTAATTGATATGCAATAGGAATTATGTGACTAGAAGGGTTGACAAAGACAATGCCTACACC
The DNA here is from genome assembly GCA_037957365.1 of Torreya grandis. Classification (NCBI taxonomy): domain Eukaryota; kingdom Viridiplantae; phylum Streptophyta; class Pinopsida; order Cupressales; family Taxaceae; genus Torreya; species Torreya grandis. The sequence goes on along the minus strand of JARHVA010000423.1, from coordinate 4,432,900 downwards.
CACACTAGATATACATTGAGAACCATCGAATAACATGTTCTAAGCATCAGAATGAGTAGAATAGGTAGTGAAATCATCTCTAATGTGTTACTAATAGGATTAGTGTCTAGGAATGGTGCAGCTACTAAATGGTCTGCAATGATTTGGTCCTTTATTGATTTTTAGAGAACTATTTTTAAGTTAAACTATGTTAATAACATGACCTATTTTATGTGTGATCAGAGAGATGTGGTTTTGCCATGAGAAACTTCAAGGTATATGCTTTTGTGATTACTTAAATTTCATTATTTACCATGTTATGTCAAAGTTTTTGTGTGGCAAAAACTAATGCTAGACATAATTTTTCTATTGCAAAGTAATGTTTTTCATAATCAACTAATGTAAAATTGATGTAATAAACTATTGGTTTGGTGTGTTGATCATCTTTTTGTGCTAAGAGTGATCTTAATACATGGTCTATTGCTAAGATATATAGTATGAAATGCCTATCAGGGATAGTGGTACTAATATTGGTGAATTAAGAAGATATTGCTTAATTGTATCAAATATTTCTTGAAAATCTTGGTCCCAAACAAACTTTGTATCTTTCCTTAGTAATCTAGTGAATGACTAAGTTTTATCAGCAAGTTGAGCTATAAAATAATGGATTGCTTAGATCTTGCCTTGTAGGGATTGAAGTTGTTTTAAGTTCATAGGAGGTCAAATATCGATGATTGATTTGAATTTCTTAGGGTCAACCTATATGATACATTGAGAAATAATGAAACCTAAGAGTTTACCTAATGTAACTCCAAACACACACTTCTTTGGGTTTAATCAGACATTATATTGTCTAACCCTTTGAAAGATCTTTCATAAATCAATAGTGTGATGTTGTTATTGTTTGGATATAGCTAATATATCATTGACATAATCCTTGATAGTATGGTGAATTAAATCATGAAATATATGTGTCATGATATGTTGGTATGTGGATCCAACATTTTTTAATCTAAAAGGCATTATAATGTAACAAACTGTACCCCAAGGTGTTGTAAAATATATTTTCTCTTGATCTTCTTTGGAATTTTGATTTGGTTGTATCCTATAAATCTAGCCATAAATACTAACATTTCATACCTGACTATGAAATATATGATCATGTCAATGTTAGGTAAAGTAAAATCATCTTTTAGGCATGCTTTATTTAAATATCAAGAATAGAAACAACATCAAATTGGTCTATTAGGCTTGACCATGAGGACTATATTAGAAACCCATTCAAGGTGTGCTATTATTTGAATAAATTTGGCATCTAAGAGGTGTTAGATCTCATATTTGACTATGAGAGCCACCTTAGGATGAATTTTTTTTAAAATTTTATTTAACTGGTTTAGCATCTAGGTATAAATGAACCTGATGAACTGTTATAGATGTATCAATTCTTGACATATCTGAGTAAGACCAAGTAAATATTTCTAGAAAATATGTTAAAGTTTGATGAATATTTATATCCTCTTCCTTTCCTAGGGAAACATCTAATAAGACAATGCAGGGATCTTGATCAGTTCCAAAAATTAAAATTTAATGTTTCCTTATTAAGCAATGTGAAATGATCTAGTGTGTATAGGGTTGTAGGAATAATATCATCAAAATCAATTAGTACATCTTAAGGATAATCTATATTTTATTTGAAGTATGCATGGGCAATTGTGTACTGAGGAAATCTATTTTTATGATAGCAAGATGGGAGGTCCTCATATGCTCCAAGAAATTGTAAGAGGGATTCATCATTAGAGAATTAATCTAATGTGAACATATCTGGTGACACTATATCATCAATGAGATCAACATAGATCAATGATAATTTTGAATTATGATTAATAGTGTGGTTTACCAATGTAATGGGTTGACAAAAATTTATGTGATTTCAAGTTGTAGAATAAGGTTTATCATGAAGAAGGGTATGTTGATATCTTAATCCTTGCCTTCTATGTTGTGTTGATGCCTTGATAGGATTGATGATTCCTTGTTTGTGATTTCCAAGACCTTTGCCATGATATCCCATTTTATTAAGACATTTATGTGCAAAAGGGGAAGTAAACTGGTGATTTGGTGTTGGTGATATTACAGAAGTTAGAATTGTCTGATGTGTTGCATGGTCTAAGGGTGTATTGTAAGTAGTGGATTATTTAGGTATATTACCAAGTTTAAGTGTGAAATATAATTCTATGGAGATTTGGTAACCTATCATTATTTAAAATGTTTACTATCTATTATTCATGTGTAAATCTAGCCTTTGTGACTAAATTTTAAACAAGCATAAAGTGTTAAAGGAACTGCATGCATGCCATGAATCCAAGGCTGACCAAGTAATAAATTATAATTGAGTTCATTTGTCATGACTTGGAAAGTAGTTGGTAATGTCTTAGTCCCTAAGGTAAGATTGATTGTTATTTGACCCATGACTTTCCATGGAATGTTATAAAATCCTCTGATGTTCATGTTGGAATGGTCTAGATCTTGAGGTTGTATATTGAGACATTTAAGAAAATAAATGTTGCAAATGTTGAGTCTTGAACCATTATAAACTAACAATATTTTTACCCCCACATCATTGATTCTTAATTGAATACAGAGGTATACATTGCTTAATGATGTGTCATGGGGGTAAATCCTCTTTTTCAAAGGAAATATGTTCTTTAGTCCATTGCATTGTATTGAGGATAGAGGCAATATAAGTTGGTTTGGTAGAAATAGGAATTTTAGTATTATGAAGGGATACATATAACACATCTTTATATACATCCAAGTTTTGAAAGATCTCAAAAAATTTAATTATATTATAAGCGGTGATACCCTGAGTTATAAAGCTATAGCCATGGGTGTAATCAACCTACCTATCTTCATAGAATTGGGTGATAACATTTACTACATGATCTGTTATAGGCACAGAGCTAGTAGTAGGTGTGGGATGAGAGATATATGTACCAAGTTGTAAGGGAGGAGGGATAAGTATACCCTCTAGTGTTCACTTATTAGTGATAGGGAAATACTCAAAAGTATCCAATGAGCTATATGCATCTAGGTAATACTCATGAATGTGAAATTAAATACATGAAATTAGATTTATAAAATGTATAACAATATTTTTATAAAAATCATTCCAAATGAGAGACAACAAGCAAGTGATAGAGAGCATGGAATGGTATACTAATGCATAAAAATCTTTTACATGTGTTATGATATGTTTAATATGTTTAGTAAGATGAACTTGAAAATATTTCCCTATGAGATATTGAAAGCAAAGGGTAGAGAACATGTAATGGTGCACTAATGCATAAAAAGCTTCTACATGTGATATGATATGTCTAATATGTTTAGAAATATGAACTTGAAAATTTTTCCATATGATAGATAGAAATCAAAGGGTAGAGAACATGGGATGGTATACTAATTCATAAAAATATTTTACATGTGCTATGATATGTCTAATAAATTTAGCAAGATGAACTTAAAATTTTTCCATATGAGAGATAGAAAGAAAAGGGTAGAGAACATGGAATGGTGCACTAATGCATAAAAATATTTTAATTTGCTATGATATGTCTAATATGTTTATCAAAATAGAGTTGGAAATTATCCTACATGAGAGAGAGAGAGAGAGAGAGAGAGAGAGAGAGAGAGAGAGAGAGAGAGAGAGAGAGAGAGAGAGAGAGAGAGAGAGAGAGAGAGAGAGAGAGAGAGAGAGAGAGAGAGAGAGAGAGAGAGAGAGAGAGAGTGTGTGTGTGTGTGTGTGTGTGAGAGAGAGAGAGAGAGAATGCAAAAGAAATATTGGAATCTTGTGAAATTTCAGCAATAAATTTTGTAATATCATCTCCGATTATGAAAATTAAGAATGAAAGGAAAATAATGAAGCTTTGCATTAACATATGGTAAAATTCACCATTCATGTACAGAATAGGACTAAGTATGGTTTCCTTATTATTTTCTAAAAATGCAAGAAATATTTGAAAATAAGTGAGATCCATTTTTGAAATCTGATTTAAGATGTAAAGTGATACCTCAAGGAGAAAATAGGAGCTAGTACATTCAACTTGGGTTTTGAATGAAATTAATATATTTTTAAATTATTATTAAATTTGTAAATTTGAGGTGAATTTTTTATTATAATATGCTAGTAAAAAATTAGGAATTTATTAGAAAATTATGAGGAAAATACAGGGACCCAGTATGGATAACTAGGGTTTGAAATAAAATTATTTTAAAATTACTATGAAATTTTAAAATTTTATGAAAATTTATGATTTCATTATGGAGGTAAAAAATTAAAAAAATATAGGAAAAATTAATAGGAACTTTACCCTAGGGTTTCTAGGGTTTTTATGCACAAATGAAGTAAGTCATGTTCACCAAATGATTTAAATGTTTAATATTGGAGTCTTATTCCTAATTTAGTTAAGGGTCTAGAATAAATAAATTAGTAAATAAATATGCAATAATTAATCTAATAATTTATATAATTTTACTATAATTTGAATCTTTCTAAAAATAATAATAAAATAAGAGAAAATAAGACAACTAGAAATTGACTGAGATGGTTGTTATAGGGTCCAAAATTCACTATGCAAGACTAGGATGGTGTCAAAAATCAATATCTAAAGTTAATTTTATGATTGGATAGGATCATCAAAATAAGACACTAATGGCACCAACACTATAGTCCACATCCACCACTATTATCCAAAAGATCTAAGATTTTTTGGGTTTTGTTCGTTGTGTCTGTGTGACCCTACCTATGAAGTTTTAACTATCAGATATCCACATAACTCCCTATAGATATAAATTTGTCTTTGAACCCTAGGCTCTTTTATACTTTAACAAATTTTTGGAAATAAGGGGGGTGTTAGCATGTGTAATATGCATTAAACGTGTATTCACACCTCTTATGTGGGCATGTTGTATACATACCAATACTACGAAGAGAGATCAAGCCATATGTAGTTCTCCCACTTGATGTGCTTTGTGAAATAGTATGTATGAAGATGAAAAATAATAAATTAGATTTTATTGAGGTGGTTAGGGACTAGTGTAAGGATTTGGATAAGCTTGTGAGTATATTGGCTGGCTATATTTAGAGAATAGAAAATATTGCCTAAGTAGTCTTACTTATATTCTTGCTAGCTTACTAATAATTTCCAACCCCTCTAAATTATCTTTGAATGGGATTTTATATGAATATATTTGTCATGGGTTGAATGTGTTTGCATTACGCCAACAAGGAGAAGGATGGGGAACTAGAAGGAATTGACCATTGGGGCTAAAAATGCACTTGGATAGGAGCACTGAAAGTGGACAATAGTGGCACCAAAATTGTGGTCCAAGTTGGTCACTATTGTCCTTAGCTAATGAGGCCTGGGGGATGGATTTGTCATGGAAAGATCAGTCCAAATAATCTAAGATCAAGTTTGGAAGGCTATGAATTACTGGAAATTAGTGAAAAGAAGATTATGAGGGTCATGAGAGTAAGTAGGAAGGACCTATGGGTTGGGTGTCATTAGCCACTCTCAAGTTACCAATTTTCACATTGTATGTGACTACAAAGACCATGGATAGGACTAGGCCCTCAAAAAAAATTCCAATACCCAATTCCTACTATAACCAAGTCAAAATGAAATTACATGCATCAAATATGAGATAAGTTGTATTTGATTATGAGTTACATGTCATTAACATACTTCCCATCTTGATTTAGTATGTTTTATGCTTACTTCATAAGTATTTAAATTTTATGTTCTTATTTTCCAATTGCATGTATGTCTACAACCATCTTTTATTAAATTGTTCATACTTCCTAGCTTGAATTATTGTGATTAATTTAATTTCCTTTTACAATTTGTCTTTCTTTTTATACTTCCTAGCTTGATTTAGTATGATTGAATGACATAATTATTTTGTTTTTATGCCATTGGTTTTTCATGTACCTTCCATGTTATTACAAATGTTTCATACATCCCAAAATGATATAGTGTGGTTTTTATTTGTTTTAACTTGGTAAAAATCTTTGCATGGTTTGAAAACATTAGTTAACCTTATTTTTACCACCTTTTTGGTTTATTTTATTTAGTCATCTTTTGTTATTACACATTTTCCATCATGATATAGTGTGTAATACATTTGTTTTGATTACTTATACTTTTTCAAATAATTTTTTCCTTTTTATTTTTAACCATGTATGTGTATCAACACAATGCTATAAATGAAAACACTCATCACATATTTCTCATAACATATACAACAAAAGCTAAATACATGTGCTAGAAAGGAAATATATCCATGCATCCACATCTAAATCCAAGTATAACTCATGAAATCAATACAACTATAAAAATCAATATCTATATATCATCATGTGTTTTATAAAATAAAAGGTACAAAATACACTAGATTTAGATATAAGGTTGTGCTCCATCATGTCTATCTTATGACCTAGCCACACTATCCATAGATGCCTACGACTGGTCCCTTGGAATAGTATGCTATAAAGAGCTAGTCTGAGATCTTAATACAAAAATTTGTCCCTATAGATTGGCCACCCAAGCCTACACCTATCCTAGCTTTATGCATGTGCCTTTCTTTCTCTAACCCTTGCTAATGGCTATAACCTATCAACACATGCCCAGCCTACTAATATCCTATCCTCAATCATCTCTCTATCAACCAATTATGTCCTAGATTTACTTTTGTATCCCTCTATGCAATAACCATCACCTACACCTCCTTATGTTGATGGTGCCTTCATCTCTGATGAGCACACAATGGTCACTACTTCCCCTATTGTGGTGTCTATTATGCTCCTAAATCCATACCCATTACATATCTTCCTCCTAGACCTAATACCTCATACTATCATACTTGACTAGCCCATGGTCTAATGTATTGAGGCCTAATCATTGGTATATTCATACGTACCCTTCTACCTCCTCTCCCTCTCATCTCTCTAGCATGTCATGCCTAATAAGTAGGTACTACTAGAGGATCCATAAAATGGGTTAGTCTAACCTATCTAGGTATGTGAGCCATTAAATGAGCCTCCACCCATGAAGTGTAGTGGCATGTGATCCACACACGTGCCAACCCTATCGTAATAGTTAACCAACTAGGCCATATGGTAGCTATGTGAGTGTATGTCTTTCACACAAAATAAACTTGTGTGATAGTTTATAATGATGACACATGGGGCATTACCTACACTACATGGTCCTATCTCCACCATAAGACTTAAGGCAACCTATCATCAATCACATGGGGCAACCTAGCTAAATGATACATGGGAAACCTTTCATATATCCATGCATTAAGTAAAATCACTAGTCCCATCATCTTCTGCCCTATAAACAACATTATATATATATATATATATATATATATATATATATATCATGCATGGGATGGACCCAAATGACAGACCCAAAATCATAAATTTCTCCTTGATCTAATATAGACTAGCATATAATGGTACCTTGTCATCTAAATTTTGACATAATACTCATGATATCATAAGTCCTATCATTGCCTTCTAAATGTCCAAAATGATTGAAATATATATAGAGAATAATCTCACCCTCAAGTTAGGGTGGATCCTATCTGAGAATGTATCCCAGTAGGATAACACTCATGTCTCATCCTCTAACTTTAGTGTATCACTAATCACTGGTATCCCAACTATCAGAAGTTAAAGAAATACATGGACATCCTCTAGAGTACTCCCCACCTTAATTATGTTGCCACTCACCTCCCATCATAAAATATTAGTCAATCATTCCCATACTCTTAGGAACATGATAACAAGATCAAAACTAAGATGGATCCATCTCATCTCCATGATATTTCCTAAGCCCAAAGTGACCATTTGACCTATATCCATGTTAGCCAAATGCTCCAATAGATATGGTAGCCATGATGCATCTACCAAGCACCAATATCTTTGATGTCTCTATAAAATTTCATACAACATAGGATGTCTTAGATCTCCATGTCATAATAATTAAAACACATTATTAAAAATTCATAAATTAACTACTTTATTAGCTAGTTTGATTAATTTTCTTATTTTTCTACACAATCAAACCATTTGATACTAAATTGGCCCTATTATAGTGTTTTTATACTACATTATACCATTTGATACTAAGTCGACATTTTATTCCCAAATATATAGGCCTATTTTCTATTAAATCATCCCTTTCTAAACTTTAGCATACTACATTAGCCCTCTAGTACATATTAGGACCCTTTTAGCAAATTGTATCAACCACATATTACCAAATGCATTGGTTAGAGGGTACTATATTAGCCATCTTCACATTTTAGACTATTTTAACCTACTACTATTTAATTGGCCATCTTTAGCAATATTATGTTAGCCCACTACTATGCAGTTAGCCCCTTGTTCCCTTCTCACCTTAAGAACTGAGTCAACCAAATCAACTTTGTTCTTATCTATGATAAATTTTTGAAAATTTACCATAAATGGCTTAGGAATTTATTGTTCTAACATTTTCTTGCCTAGTACCCCATTCTACCCCTAGTGTACCTAAAAATTTCACAGGGTCAGTTTTAGTGTCTATATTTTTCCTACCAATCAATTTTACATATTTAGCTCAATTTCAAATAAAAGTACTCAAACAATTTAAAATTCATGTTTTCTTACTTATGCTCCACTCACTGTAGCTACTAAGTAACCTCCCTATCTATTTTTTGAACTCATCACCATGGTTTCTCTCTAGATTCCAATTGGGTCTTTTAGAATTCTATTTTCTTAGGATAATAAAAATAAAAAATGAATTATTTTCACCCTACTTATATTTACTATTCAAAATTATATACCTATCAAATATTTACAACCATATTCTCTTTTTTATTGATATATTTATTTATACTAACTCTTTTTACAAACCACAAGATGTTCTAGAATTTTGACATCATAGAGAATATTTTCACATATCATATGTCTATTTTTCAAAAACTTCAATTTTTCACTCTTTTTGATAATTTCTATAGGTTCACCTAATTTTCCCTACATTAGACACCTTAATATTTATTTCAATACATTTATTATCTACAACACTAAGGTAAGTAAAGGTATGTTGTTTTCAATTATATTTTTTGATTTATCTTATTTTCTTCTTACTATAATTTATTCAACTTCAATGTTGTGTGTTGTTATATTCTTTTCCCAAAGAACCATCCCCTATTACACCATTTTGATATGTGATGAGCTTTGAGTTGGACACATGTATAAACATAATATTTTTAAACTTTATCAATTGATAATTATTTCTCTCTTGTAATAACCCATTAATTATCAATCTCTCTAAATGCATGCTAGGTGCATCAGAAAAGGGGTGGGCAGAACATTAGTGCTTTATAAGAATGTTGTCTCCTATTCTACCACTTGATATCTACATAACCTTCTCCAATGCACTTCCTTAATCCTTGCCTCCTCTCTTGCACATTATTCCAATAATCTCACTCCCTTCATTAGCACCTACTTAAACCTAAAACCCTTTTTATTAGTTTACATTTATTTTTCATCCTAAGATAACCCTATATTCAAATTATTAAAAGTATGTTATAGGTCTACGTCAAATCTGGCTGACCTAAATTTAGACTTAACTTGTTTTTATAATTTAGGGATATAGAGGTTATTAGGTCGACCATGTTATCTAAACTTTTAGAAAGGTTTAGGGTTATATCTAGCTATAAATACACATCCATTTTTATCACTTATTAGGAAGAGAAGAAGAAGAAGAATATACTGTGCATCTTTTTATCCACCATTCTAATTTAGGAGCATATCTTAGTGTTTTAATACTTTATTTGGATATATGGACCTTATCTTGTGGATAAGTATTCTAAATGCATAAAGAAGTTATGTAGCCTAGAGATGACTTATCCTTGTTATCCTTACATGCCATAGAAACCTCTTGTGAAGCACCTTGTCCAAGGGAGAGATTGAGGATCAATGGGTTTGTCTTTAAAGGTAAGTATTCCTCACTTTGTTCCTCCTTTGTAAAAGTAGATAAATTTATATTTATAATTCTCTCCCATGCATTAGGGTTTTACCTATACATAGTTTGATTAGGATTCTCTTATGCATGATTAATTTTTATGTTTATTACCCCCACTTTGTGTCACAAAAATTGGTGTGACTAGATTATATTTTACTTTAATTTTCATTCACTTAGTGAATATGAAAACATAGGACCTAGCTAGGGTTATTGCATAGTGTTTCTTGATTATAGGATTTGGAACCCTCTCTAGTGATATTATTATGGTAAGCTATACCTTCATTAGGTATAGTAGATCCATATTTCTCATGACCCTAAATATATAATGTAATAATAATCATAAGTATAAGTATTATTTATCTTCTCCAAGTTAATATTGATTAATAAGTCAACTACATTTCCCTTTGTATATAGATGGGTGCTAAGAAAGTGGGTTTACTTTGAGATTTATGTCATGAATATTTGGTTGAAGTTGAAATAGGATAAAGGGTACTCATTTATTCCCTTAGTTTTCCTATAAATGTTTTAGATCACTCAAATCAAGGATCTTTGTGTTTAAATAAGGCTACAAGGAATAGACATCAAGAAAGAAAAACATGAGAACTATGATTAAAATGGTAGAATAGAGGTGGAAAAATGATTGGTTGTATGTCTTCAATAGGTTTCCAAGTTATTTATATTCTAATAAAATGACTTATCATCTCTTAATCACTCATAATGGGAATTTTCAAGGAAGATGGATGAGTCATAAAGGCAATGAAGCATCTCCTATGCCACATTTGAGAAATTTATCATTAAACTAAGCAACACTTGTATATAAGTACTATTAAACTAATTTGTAATTTCTTGATTTCAAATTACTTTTTCATGATGTGACACTTGTCATAAACCTCTCTTATGCCCATATTCTCTCTCCTTTTCATTCTCTTTTATATGTATGGCCTGATTTGGCTTGTAAATGGATCCTTCCACTAGGATTATGGCATATCCCTACTATTTTATATGCTTATTTATCACTAATGTGATTGTTTTTACCTCTTTTTATGGTTATCTGTATTGTCAAGCTTTGAATGGTTGATCTAAGTAAGTGTAGACTTAGCTCATCTTGTTTTATTGTCTTATTCTTATTACCTTATTGGAGTTTGGTTCTATATTATAGGTTTCTAATAGCATCATTTGGGTTTATAAGTATATTAGAAGTGGAAAAAAATCCTCCCTACTATTCTCTATTGCTTCACCTCTTTGAAAATCATTGATGTGATAGGCTATTTTAGGAGAAGTGTATGTTTTTTTTAAAACTAGAGGTTTTAGTGCACATGAAAATTAGTGGTAATGGTCATAACATTTTGTGTATCACCCCCCTTTTAGTTTATAGTTTCTTTTCTCCATTTTCCTTACAAAATAGTAGATTAGTGATTGATTCTAAGTGGTACATCAATGGATATAGCCCTATATAGAGGTTCTCTTTAGCTATAAGGGAACCCACAACCTTTATATAATTTCCATGCTATCACTTAAGTGATGAGGCTTGAACAATCTTCTCAAGAGTTAAAATTTTGTTGATAATAGTTTTGACATGCCCAATGGGATAATAGATTTCATCCATTGAAGATTTATTGGTTTTGATCTTTAATAGACCAACATTTGAAGGCATGAACACAAGTATCAATGGTGATTCTAAGTTCATTCAGATAGTTTTAGTAGCCCAAGTATTATTTCAAGTAAATACTCTTTGTGTGTTTCCTTTCACATGAAGTTTCAAGTTGAGTATGGAGTGGATTTCAATTTTAATCAATTTTGTGAGTCATATTAGGCCTATGTTGATCCTTATCAGTAGTATAGTCAATCATATCAACCTTATGTTAATTTATATCAATATTGTAATAACCCTAATTATCCTCCATATGACTCTAGTTATCTATATGAGTAGACTTATTATCAAGATTATTATTCTTCCCCTCTTCCTCAATAACCTTACCAAGCTTTTCAACCTTCATATTAGTCTTATCAAGATTAGAATCATCCCTATACACCTCCTACTCATGATCCCAATCAACCTTGGCATAGTTGATTTCTTCCTAATCAACATGAAGAGAGTTATGAAAATATAAAAATTGAATTTGAAGAATGACTAGCTAGAGATACTGAGTTTGAAAATGAGCATAAATTTTAGTATTTATCATAAAATCAAGAGAAATGGAATACAAAATCTCTTGAATCCCTTCACCCACCCATCAATTTGTAACACACCATGATGAAGAGACTCCTAGGTTTAAAGTTATAAGTTGAAATCAAGTAGTTGAGTCATGGGAGAAGTAAAATGAAGAATTCTCATTTGTCAAGGGATTTCAAATTAGATAAAGAGGCATTTATAGAGGGGGAGAGTAATTAGAGTAGCTTCAAAATAATTTTTATTAGGAATCCTTTCCCAACATGTATGTGAATATCACCTTTCATCTAATATAGTATGTTACCTTAGAAGGTAGGTACAATGTAGTTAGATGGTCCTTATTTAAAACATTAAATTATTTCAAGCATGGTATGCCCTTCAATCTCCCATTTTTTATTTTGAAATCCATAGAGGTGTCAATCATGAAGTTTAAACATGAAAATAAATTAACTTATAGACATGATGGAATGATCTACCTAATTTTTAAATATTTTAAGGGTATGAATCAAATCAACCCAAATATATCCTAGACCTAGAATGAAAAGATAGAGGAGTGGCCTATTTATATTGAAAAAAATTAAAACATTTGAATAAAACACCCTGGGAGTCCAAATAGGTTACTAAGAACACTAAGAAACCTATGGAGAATAAAATTAAGAAAAATAAATGAAATAGTCAGAAGATGTAGGAAAACATCAAGAAATGACTATAGAGTGAATTTAAGACTATAGAGATCAGTCAAGGGAAATAGGGGAATCAGGGGCATCATGACATGCATAGTAAAATGAGAGATTCAGTGAGGGATTTTATTGATGTTGAAGAGGACACTAAATATCCAAGGGACTGTCAAAAGGAAGTGGAATAGGGAAATAAATCATATTAGAATACTATAGTTGAGAATGTGAATAGGGGGCCTAAAAATGTTCCCATGGATAAAGGGGAGACATCTCAGAATAAACATCTAAAGGATTAGAATGAGGCCTTTAAAAATTTGGTAACCTCACTTAAAGGTAAGGAGAGATCAGATAATATATTTGAAGATATTGACCTTAAAAAATCTATTATGCAGTGGTATATGTAAGAGATCACAAAGTTGAAATGTAAGGTTAACTCTCTGCAATAGGAAAACTCAAGGATGAGTCAAATATTTTCAGTCAGTGAAGAGGATCATCAAATTTAGAGTTTATCATTTAAGGTTGAACTATTATAATAGGAGAATGAGAAACTTCACAATAACATAAGTGTTTTAGTGAATTTTAGTAAAACTACTATGTATGAGGGCATCTAGAATGTTGAAAACTTGAAAACTCACCTTAGTGATCTTTTTAAATCCAGTGCTATTGGAAAAGGGAATAGTAAGAAGGGATAAATTATTGGATCTTAGTATGTCATAGACCAAGATAAATTATTGATCCATATTGATATGAACCTTAAAAAGATGAAATCTTGTTAGGAGGATGTTTCTGGTAGTTTATATTTAAAGTTGTTTCTTTGGTTGTTCTTTGTTGGTTTTGGGGATATTTTTTAGCTATCATTGGGCTTATTTGATCCTATCTCTTATTTGGTCTTTGGTATACTATGGTTCCATTTTTGTTTGCATTTATCCTAGGGTATAGGGACCCTAGTTAAAAAAAATCCCCCTTTAACCTAAATTAAAAAAATGAAGAATGCCTAGATAGAGAAATTAAACCCAAGGTCAAGTCTTTGCCTATGTAAGCCCCATCCATCCCTCTCTAAGAGCCTCAAACCTTTCCATCTTGGACATCAATCCAAGAAAGAATTCAAAATAAGAATGAAGTGATTGTTTATAAAAATAAGACACCCATAGTACAACTAAAAAATTTCTCTCTTCAGTAATTCCTTGAAGAGTCCACCATCCTTAAGATCTTAATTTACAAGAGTGCTCTCTCAATTCCCAATCCAACTCATGATCATATTCATTACCATCACCATATCCCTTTTTGAATAGGAACCTATTATATGGGAGGAAAATGAAGAATATCAAATCTTATTTACACATGATGAAGATACTTCAATCGTATATGATGAAGTCATCATTAAAACACCTATTAGTGAAGAGATAATCAAATCATTCTTTGAATATGAAAATAAAGGTGATATTTATGGCATATAAGTTGATCAAATTGTAGTAGACCATCAAAGAGATGAAATTTCCCAATGTGAATAAGGTACTAATCAGGTTGTAGCAAAATAAGTAGCTCCTAAATATTTATTGAACATAGCTAAATATTTTTTTGATCTCCAAGAACATGAACAAATATTTATATACTTTAATTCCCTCTCATGTATTTTTATTAATAACTTTATATTATCTCCCATGAAGTTTTAAAAATTCTAAATGAGATGGAACCAAGTGAAGTTTATTTAGAGGACTTGTTTAAAGTCCTAATAATAGGTTACAATCTTGTAGAGGGAGGTTATAGTCTGATTGAGATTGAGGAAGGTAGTTCTATCAAGAAAACCAACAAGCAAAAAGAAGGCAATTCTCCAAACCTATCATTCTAAGAAGATACTTTAGTTGAATTTGACTTATTTGATGTTTCCAATGAAGGTTATCAACTTATTATTCCACTTATAGACATTTTTTCATTCTTTGAGGATAATACAAACCAATATTGGCCTCAAACTATCAAAAATAAATAAAATTTGCCTCTTTAAGCCAATTTTACAAGTATGTTGCAAGAAACGTGTCAGTCCATTCAATTTGATTCATCAGCTCTTGAAGAGGTGAAATTTTGTCAAGTGGTGAAAGTTGATTAGGTATATACAACTAAAATATCATGTACTATCAATCACTTATCTCAATTTAAATCTAACGAGGATCCATTTCCTATCATGTTAATTTCAGAGCATGAATATGAGCGTAAACATGATAGAGATCACTCCAAACATACAACCCTGATCACTCATACTTCAAGCAAGGTGGATTGGTTTTAAAGGAGAATGGGTTGTCAAAACTAGAATATAGTTGCCCATATTCTATTTTCTCATGACTACCATCAATATTTCTAATCACATGAGTTTGGTGAAAAAATGTAGCTACTTTTCTCTATTGGTCAATGGTTTTGTTTAGGGTTGTCTCAAGTTGTTAGAGTAGGTTAGTATAGGGTGGATTAGTTGTTTATTGTCTTGTATTTCCTCTAAGCTCTTTGTATCATAGTGTTTATTTTATTTTATTTTATTTATGTGTCTTGTTTGT
Organism: Torreya grandis; assembly: GCA_037957365.1. Lineage (NCBI taxonomy): Eukaryota > Viridiplantae > Streptophyta > Pinopsida > Cupressales > Taxaceae > Torreya > Torreya grandis. Next base: position 4,417,458 of record JARHVA010000423.1, on the reverse strand, counting down.
GTTGTTCTTGTTTTGTTGTGTGTTTTTTAGGTATGTCAGTTGTCTTTACTTCTTCAAGTCATTTACAATTAGGTTAAAGTCTAATCAGGTTTGAAATTTAATGTTAGGTGACTCTATAGACCAATGGATGGACAAGGAAAGTATGTTTGGATATTGATGATAGGTGTTATCATTGATGTCTAAGAGGCATTATCAATGACAAAGTGGTCTGTAATGTTAGTAAAATGGAGCATGGTGGCATAATGTGCTTAGTATAATGTGATACATATAAGGATGTGCATAAGTATCCTATGTGTATGTTATATGGATGAATAGAGTTTGGCATGATGATATTTTACTTTTTATTGATGTTTTATATGCTCAAGGGTTTCCTTCATATGGCCTCCATGTGGTATGCAGGTTAGTTTATGTCTTATAGGCTTGATCATGCATGATTACCTATAAGGTTTTGAGCACTATAGCTTGTGTGACATGATGAGAAGCTTAGTATGATTTTAATATACATTTTATAAATGTATAAGGTGATAATAGGTCAATTATATGATTTAAAATATATTTTTAGTGGTTTGTAAGGCAGTTTGGCCATTGGCTTAGTTGGTTTAGGTGGGCTTATGAGGCTTTGTGAAGGGTCAAAGGGTGTTTGCAAGTTGGTGAAGCTTGATTTTTCATGATATATTGTCAATAAAGTTTTTTAAATAATTTTAATGAGGTATTAGGTTATATTTTTATCTACAAAGTCAAAAATTTGGTTTAGAAGCTTCAAGAGGTGCTAGAAAGGTGTTTAGTGAGCTCAAAGAGGACTTTCTTATGTTCGTTAGCACATGCAAGGTCTACATGGGGAGATGATAATTTTTTAGATATTGGAGAGGGTCATTAATAATATTTTCCAAGAATTATTTCATATATTAAGGTCCTATCATTTATGAATGATCATTAAGAAGCTAAGCAGGTTTTAGTGTACAAAAACCCTAGTCTTAGACCCAATAGAGAAGATCTTGATGGTTTGGGCTCAAAATAGATTATGTGATAAAATATTATGATTATAAGTTGTATATGACTCCTTTAGGTTTTTTAAAAAGTATTTTTTGTCTCTTGACAGTGTGTGGGTCCCATAGAAAATGGGTTATTAACAATATTCTTATTTTTTAGGAAGATTTCTATGAATGACTAGATGATATAATGGTTGATTGTTGAATATTAAGACTTGTAAAAAACATGAAAGAAAATTTTAAGTGATATTTATCTTTATATGTCAAATTTCTATAAGGTTAATTTTGACTATTCGATATGAAGGAAATGGTGTGTTAAGTGAGAAAGAGTGATCAGAGTGAAAAGAGGAATTAGAAGGCCTAATCAGTGATTATGAATGGGTCTAATCTCTTAGAGGTGATGTGGGGGATGTATTACCTTTATCCATGATATTATTATTGTTCCTAGTCACTTGTAATTGATTGAATTATTGACTCATAGTTGACCATGATGGTTTTGCTAGCAAAAGGAACTTATTTTGGATGATTGAGTTTGTTTGCAAGTAAAATGGTTAGATAAAGTGTTATTGACGATTGGAGAGTATATATGATATATTTAATATATTATATATTTATTTTTAATATTTTAATAATCCTTATTTAGTCAAATATAGTCACACAATTAGATTTATGCTTCATTTGTGAGGTGTTTATGAGATAAGTTCATGGTATGGTATAGAAAGCTTATGTAGAAAATCATGACCAATCTTGGGGACATGAATAATTATTTATAAGATATTATAAAGTTATATTAATGAAAATAATAGTGAATGGTATATATACAAGATGATTTATGCCCTTTAGGTGTGTGAATGAAGTTAGACAAGCAAGTGTATATTGATTTTTGAAGACCTTGTGAAAAGGTTGTTGGGGGTCATGATGACTAATGTTTGTATGAGAATTATCAAATAAAAATTTCATTAGACTCAACATAATTTCTTGATGCTATTGGTTATTTTTATCATATTTATAATTGCATATTTTAATATAAGCAAAAGATTTGAGGAGTAATTTACTTGTGTTAAAGAGATAGCTTGGTTATTAGTGACTTGTGTGGAGTTATGGAATTGGAAAAGGGTGTTATTTTAGGGTTTCTCTATTATATTTAAAATCAATCAAATTTTAAGATTTGTTCATTTGATAGGTGTTGTGTTGGTGGTCAACATCATAGGCAAGTTGGCGATTGTCATCTTTATGGGTTGGTGTTCCTTGTGAAGTGGGTGCTTCACTAAAATATCCTACTTATAATCATCATATAATACTATAATCCATTATTTTTTAGCCTTGAGAGTGGATTTTATTCCCCATGAGGGTTTCCCATATAAATCTTTGTGTTATGGTTTCATTCATGTTTGTTCTTTGATTCATCTATCTTACATATTGATATGATTGGTTAAGTATCTTGAAGAGTTGGGAATTGGATTGTAATATTTGTTAAACCACTAATTCATCCCCCCTAGTGGTTTATACCTCCATCAATTGGTATCATAGTAGGTCCTTTTGTGGTTTAACATCTAGAAAGGTAATTCTAAGGTACAATGGCAAGTCAAGGAATGAAAGGTGGTTTCTCTTCCAAACAAGCTCCATTGTTTAATAGTTATAAATATGAATTTTGGAATTCAAGAATGCAGACTTTTATTATGGCTCTAGGATTTGTTGTTTGGTAGATTTTTATTGATGGATATGTTGTTCATATTATTTCTCTTACTAATGTTGTTGATTATAAACTATTTCAAATCAATTCAAATGTTATGAATGATATTTATAGTGGTCTATCAGAGACTAAGTTTTCAAAGGTCATTCACTATCAAGAAAGTAACGATACATGGACTAAGTTGAAGATAATCTATGAAGGAGACTCAAAGGTTAAGCTATCAAAATTAAAAACTTCCAAAAGATAGTTTTAGAGTCTCAAAATAAAGGAGGAGGATTCTATGGTATTCTTCTTAAATAGAATGGATGATGTGGTCAATATGATTAGGGGTCTTGGAGAATATCTTAAAGATGATTTTTTTGTTTAAAAGTCCTTAAGATCTCTATCTTATAGGTTTGACTCTAAGGTATTTAAAATTGAGGAAATTAATGATCTTACACTAATGAATATGGATGTACTTTATGTATCTCTCACTACTTATGAGATGAGGATAAATGAAGACAATCCACCTCAAAAGGATGTTGCTTTCAAGGTAGAGAACAAGCCTAAAGAAAATAAGATACAAATTTAGGGATCTCATGGAAAAAATGATATATTAGATGATATATCTGATGATTATTTAATTACTTTATTTTCAAGCAAATTGAAGACTGGATCAGGTAAGTACAAAGGTATGCTTCCTTTTAAGTGCTTTAACTATGGTGAAGTAGGTCATTTTGTAGACAAATGTCCTCACAAGCATAATAAAGATGAAGATGAGGACCAAGCAGAAGGTAAGAAAGATTTTAGGTCTAACAAAAATAGGAGATCATTCAAGAAGTTTGATAACAAAAAGAAGTTCTATCAAGACAAAAGGAGTCTATATAAAAATGGATGATAGTGACTTAGAAATAGGTGATGACAATAAATCTAATAACAATCATAATGAAAATGAAGTAGAGGATGATGACGAAGTCCATTTCATGGCAATCAAATTAGATGATGAAGGTGATTGTTCATATCATATTGAAGGAAACCAGAGTGGATCAGATGAAGAAGATGAGGAAGACATTCCAAATTATAAGAGTGAAATAAAATTTACTCTTGAAGATTTGAAAATTGAAAGAGAGGTATGTAATGGTTTGAAGGCCAATTTTAAAGACTATGAAGTTCAATTCAATATTTTTGAGGCTAAGATAACTAAAGATAGCATGAGAATGAAGGAGAAATCATGTTCTTAAATTCTAAATTGGAGTCTATATCCTCAATCCTAAAAGGTAAGGAAGAATAATGTTCCAATTTGATTACAAAAAACATTTTTTTAAATAATTAATTAGATAAAGCTTTAAATAAATCAAAATCTTTCTCCAAGAATGAAAAGAGCACAAATGATCTTGATAATCTATTGATGAATCAAATCTCTTCAAGTGATACAACAGGCATGGGTTTCATTGAGAAACCATTAGTAGTATCTCAAGAAAAGGAGAAAAGTATTGAAGAGGAGAAAGATAAACCTACAAAAATTAATATCCAAGTAGAGGCTATTAACTCCAACAAGGTAAGATAGCCTAATGCCATAAAGCATTTGAACATTAATAGATACTATCATATTTGTCATGAATTTGGTCATAAGGCCAATGATTGCAAGATGAAGGATAATAAAATCAATATTCCTAATTCTATAAATGATATAATGCTTCAAGTGTTTGGATATGGGATATTTGGCCAATCATTATCCAAAGAAGATAAAGCAAAGTGAGTTTCCTCCTAAGAATTTAATAAGTTTTAATTGTCAAAGGATTGGTTACTTAGCCAAATTTTTCTAGTATCAAATAAGTATTGTATGTTTTAATTGTAAGGAATTTAATCATATTGATAAATTTTTTAAGAAAAAATAGGTTCTTAATCGAGACAAGATCAATTAGGCTCCGATTTTTCAAGAAAGGAAAAACAAAGTCTTATACAGGCTAAAGGAAGAAAAGAAAGTAATAGTTGATATGTTTGTAGATTAGGATTATGTGTTTTAAAAGGTGGAGAGTGATTATTTTTCTCAATAATTTTCATTATCTACTCATATTTTCAATTAAGAGATAAAAAACAAAGAGAATTTGAATAAGGAAGACAAATATAGCCTTAAGATAAGTATGGATCATTCTACAACTATAGATGATGACATTTACTATATAGATTAATCATAAAAAAACCTTAAAAGGTTAAATTAAGTTGATAATATATATCAATACATGATGGCATCCTCATTTGTTTCCTATTCAATTCTGAGAGAGGAGGAGAAAATTTCAAAGATAGAAGAGGTAGTCACAGGCAAGTCAGAGAAGACAAAGAAGAATAACATTATATTGACCAAAGAGGAAGAAGAATATGAGAAGATGTAGGCCACTCCAGGCTTCACACTATTATAAATTAATATTTAATAATTATATGTCTCTATATATGATTCACAAGAGACTCTTGTAGGTGAAGAAGTAAGGTTGTTTGTTTAAGAGGTATGTTTAGGTCTCCTGGTCCTAAAGTGTCTTTTTGATCAAATTTTGATGCTTTGATTGAGTGGTGATTTGAAGGATAAGACATAAGTGGTTTGTATGATTATTAATAAATACTATCATGATTCATTCCCAGGTGGTTTGAGGTCTTGATGAGCTTAGATATGTGTTTTATGGTCAAAAGTCTGAGTTGACCATTTTTGGTAGTGATGACTACCTAGAAAGTTCCAAGATATCTCATATAGTGTTTTAAGGTGGATATAATTTATCTAATCAATGATTAAATTTGGTTTTTTAGTTTAATATAAGTATAGATAGATTGGAGATGCTCCTAAGATGCCCAGGTGTGATTTTAATCATTTGGTAAAGGTGCCTATTGTAGATGATGATTATATTTGCCCAAAATGCTTGGTTTCAAGGGTCACTTACAGAATGAAGATGTGTAATGAATTAAGTATTTATTAGGAAGGTCTTAACATGTGTTTAATACATATTCCATGTGGTTTCATACATATAAGAATGATTTTATACCAAGTGGAGCATTTTGAGTGGTCACTGGCTTCTCTTCTCAAGAACATGCATTTGGTGGTGTTAAGGAAGTCATGGTTCCCAAAGGTTTGAAGGCCTAAAATTTGGCATGGAAGTTATATTTAATGGTCTCTATGTATTTTATCTAGCTTAGGTGTCTTCATTAATTTAAGGTTGACTTTTGACCAATTATTGCTTTGAAGGCCTAGTGATTTGGGTATGTTTAGAAATGTGGTCAAACTTTGGATTTGGAGGTTATAATAATAAAAATTAGTTGAATGGGCCTAATGGTTATCTGAATCAACTTTTAAATTTGTATGAAAGTGAGTATATTTCATTTTATTCAAGTTTTATCTCATTAAGATGCCTAATTGGCTAGTAGGTTAAAGAGGGAAGTATGCTAAGAAGGATGATTTAGAGGATCATTATTTTCATGAGTAAGGGGGCATGGTATTGGTATTCAAATATTAAGTTTCATGACTTGAAGTGATCAAACCAAAGAGATATGAGGTATGTAATGGCTAGATAGGGCTACCAGGTGTCTAAGTAGGCCTAGTGGAGAAATTAAGAAATTTTGTGATATATTTTCAAATAAGTTTAGAATTGTAGGTTCTAGTTGAGCATGTTGGCCTATTATAAGTGTACTATAGGTATGTAAATATTCTTGGAGTGCTTCTACTATTCTATATGGTGCCTTGTGAATGATGGTGAGTGAGCTTACATGGTGCATTGTTACTCATATTATTGTTTGAGTTGATGGTAGTAGTTCTTAGATATTATGTAAGTGTGAATTGGTTATGTATATAAAGGGGGATCCTTTAAAGTGGATTAGGGTCTAATGGGGAGCTATGGTGCCTTGAAAATTGATGATAGGTCCAAGGATCTTGATAGCTTGTAAACCAATATGAGGATTTTTCATGATTGGAAAGTTATTTGATGGTATTAAAGGAGTGATTTAGTTTAGATATCATAGGGGGATATTTCCTCAGCATATTCAAAAGGTGAGTTTTGCATGATGTTGGATTTGAAAATATTTTAGATTTTCTGATTCATCATTATGAGCCCACTTTACCATTTTGGCAAAGGCAGAAAAGGATTTGGAATGTTTCCATCAATGATAAAGGGGGATATTATTTGGATATTGATTATAGATTTTTTCATTGATGTTTGAGATGCAATAGCAATGATAAAGTGGTCTTTGATGTTAGCAAAAATAGATCATGGTGGCATAGTGTGCTTAGTACAATGTGATACTTGTAAGGATGTGCATAGGTATCCTAGGTATACATTATATGTTTGAATGGATCTTGGTATTATGATGTTTGAGTTGTTCCTTATGTGTTCTATGCTCAAGGGTTGCCTTCATATTGTCTTCATGTGGTATGCAAGTCATTTTATGTCATGTAGGCCTGACCATGCATGATTACCTATAAAGTTTTGAGAACCATGGATTGTGTGACATGATGAGTAGCTCATTATGCTTTTAATATTCATGTTATACATGTATAAGGTGCTAATATGTCAGGTGTATGATTTTCAAGAGATGGCTAGTGGTGTGCAAGGTAGTTTGGCCATTGGCTTAGTTGGCCTAAGTGGGCTTGTGAGGCTTTGTGAAGGGTCAAAGGGTGTTTTTAGGTTGGTGAAGCTTGATTTTGCATGAGATATGGTCAGGAAAGTTTTTTCAAGAATTTTTATGAGATTTTAGGTCAGATTTTGAACTACAAAGTTAGAAGGTTGGTTTAGAAGCTTCAAGAGGTGTTAGAAAGGTGTCTAATGAGCTAGAAAAGGAATTTATTATGTTCGTTAGCATATATAGTTTCTACATGGGGATCTAAGAATTTTTGATATGTTGGGGAGGGTATTTAATAATATTCTCCAAGCATTATTTCATATATTAATGTCTTATCCCTTATGAATGATCGTTAAGAAGATAAGCAGGTTTTTACATACAAAAAGCCTAGTCTTAGACATAATAGAGAAGATCTTGATGGTTTGGGATAAGAATGTATTGGGTGATAAAATAATATGGTGATAGTTTTTATATGAGTCCTTCAAGTTTCTGAGAAAATATTTTTGGTCTCTTGATAGTGTGTGGGTCCCACATAAAATTGATTATTAATAATATTCTTGTTTCTGAGGAAGATTTTTGTAAATGACTAGATGATCTAGTAGTTGATTGTTGAATATCAATACTTGTCACAAATATCCATGATAATTTTTAGTTGTATTCATATTTTTGTGTCAAATTTCTATAAGGTTAAGGTTGACTAGTCGATATGAAGGAAATGGTGTCTTAAGTGAGAAAGAGTGATCAGAGTGAAAAGAGGAATTAGAAGGCCTAATTAGTGAATTTGAATGGTTCTAAGCTCTTTAATTTAATGTATGGGTTGTATTCCCTTTATCCATGAGAGTATTATTGTTCCTAGTCACTTTGAATTGATTGAATGGTTGACTCATAGTTGACCATTATGGTTTTGCTAGCAAAAGGAACTTGTTTTGGATGATTGAGTTTTTTTATATTGCAGATGGTTTAATCAAGTGTTCTTAATGATTAGAGAGTATTTATTATCTCTTTATGATATTTTATAGTGATTTTTAAGATTTAAATAGCCTTTATTTAGTTAAATATAGTCATACAAGTGGAGCTATGCTTCATTTGTGAGGTGTTTGTGAGATAAGTTCATAATATGGAATACAAAGCTTGTGAAAAGAATAATTACCAACCTTTAAAGACGTGAATAATTATTTATAATATATTATAAAGTGATATTACTGACCATAATAGTTAATGGTATATATACAAGATGAATTATGCCTTTTGGGTGTGTGAATGAAGTTAGATAAGCAAGTATATATTGATTTTTGAAGACCTTATGCAAAGGTTATTGGGGGTATTGATGACTAATGTTTGTATGAGATTGAGTAGAGAAAAATTTCATTAGACTAAACATTATTTTATTATTTTATTGATTATTTTTATTAGATTTATAAGTGCATATTTGAATATAAATGAAATATTTGAGGAGTTATTTGTTTATGTTAAAGAGATAACTTGGTGATTGGTGACTTGTGTGGAGTTATAGACTTGGAGAAGGGTATTATTTTAGTGTTTCTATATAAAATTAAGAAGCAATTAGAGTTCAATATTTTTTCATTTTATAGGTGTTGTGCTGGTACTCAACATCTTAGGCAAGTTGGTGCTTATCATCTTTAGGGGTTAGTGTTCCTTGTGAAGTGGGTGCTTCACTAAAGTCTCTTATTTGTAATCATCATATAGGACTATAGTCCATTTTTTTGTAGACTTGAGACTAGGTTTTCTTCCCCATGAGGGTTTTGCACATATGGTTTAATTCATGCTTGTTATTTGATTCATCTATCATGCATATTGATATGATTGGTTAAGTAGCTTGAAGAGTTGGGAATTAGATTGTAACATTGTTAAACCACTAATTCACCCCCACCCATTTAGTGGTGTGTACCTCCATCAATTGGTATCAAATCAGGTCCTTTTATGGCCTAGTAGCTAAAAAGGTGATTCTAAGATAAAATGGCAAGTCAAGGAATGCAAGGTGGTTTCTCTTCCAACCAAGCTCCATTATTTAATAGTTCTAACTATGACTTTTGGAGTTCAAGAATGTAGACTTTTATTATGGCTCTAGGATTTGATGTTTGGTAGATTTTTGTTGATGGATATGTTGTTCCTACTAGTTCTACTGATAATAAACTATTTAAAAGCAATTTAAAGGCTATGAATGTTATTTATAGTGGTCTATTAGAGACTGAGTTTTCAAAGGTCATTCATTATCAAATAGCTAACGAGATGTGGACTAAGTTGAAGATAATCTATGAAGGAGACTCAAAGGTTAATCTAGTAAAATTACAAAATTTTAGGATACAGTTTGAGAGTCTCAAAATGAAAGAGGAGGATTATGTGGCATCCTTATTAAATAGATTGGATGATGTGGTCAATATGATCAGGGGTCTTGTAGAAAATCTTAAAGAAAATGTTGTTGTTCAAAATGTCTTAAGATCTCTATCTTACAAGTTTGACTCTAAGGTATCTAAAATTAAGGAAAGTCATGATCTTACACTAATGAATATCGATGTACTTTATGGATCTCTCACTGCTTATGAGATGAGGATAAATGAAGAAAACCCCCTAAGAAGGATGTTGCTTTCAAGGTAGAGAACAAGCCTAAAGAAAAGAAGATAAAAAATTAGGGATCTCATGGAAAAAATTATATATTAGATGATATATCTAATGATTATTTAATTGAATTAATTTCAAGCAAATCGAAGACTAGATCAAGTAAGTACAGAGGTAAGCTTCCTTTTATGTGCTTCAACTATGGTGAAGTAGGTCATTTTGCAAATAAGTGTCCTCACAAGCATAATAAAGATGAGGATGAGGACCAAGTATAAGGTAAGAAAGATTTTAGGTCTGATAGAAACAAGAGATCATTTAGGAAGTTTGGTAATAAAAATAAGTTCTATAAGGACAAAAGGAGTCTATACACAAAAATTGATGATAGTGACTTAGAAATAGGCAATGATAGTCAATCTAATAATAGTCATAATAAAAATGAAGTAGAGGATGATGATGAAGTCCTTTTCATGTCAATCAAATAAGATGATGAAGGTGATTATTCATATTATATTGAATAAATCTGGAGTGAATCCAATGAAGAAGATGAGGAAGACATTCCAAATTGTAACAGTGAACTAGAAATTTCTCTTAAAGATTTGAACATTGAAAGAAAGGTATGTAAAGGTTTGAAGGCCAATTTGAAAGACTATGGAGTTTAATTTAGTATTTTTGAGGCTAAGATAACTGAAGATAATAGGGATCATGAAGTAGCAATCATGTTCTTAAATTCCAAATTGGAGTCTATGTCCTCAATCCTAAAAGGTAAGGAAGAATAATGTATTAAGTTGATTATAGAAAACAAGTTTTTGAATGATGAATTAGAGAAAGCTTTGAATAAAGCTAAGTCTTTTTCCAAGTATGAAAAGATCACAAATGATCTTGAAAATCTGTTGATGAGTCAAAAGTATTCAAGTGATATGAAAAGCATGGGTTTCATTGAGAATCCATTAGTAGTATCTCAAGCAAAGGAGAAAAGTATTGAAGAGGAGAAAGACAAACCTACAAAAATAAATATCCAAGTTGAGGGTGTTAACTCCAACAAGGTAAGATGGCCTAATGCCATAAAGCATTTGAAATTTAATGGATATTGTCATATTTGTCATGAGTTTGGTTATAAGGCCAAGGATTGTAAGATGAAGGCTAAGAAAATCAATATGCCTAATTTTATGAATGAGATAAAATGTTTCAAGTGTTTGTAGATGGGACATTTAGCCAATCATTATCCAAAGAAGATAAAGCAAATTGAGTCTACTCCTAAGAATTTAACATTTTTTAATTGTAAAAGTATTGGTCACTTAGCCAAATTTTGTAAGTATTAAATAAGGATTGTATGTTTTAATTACAAGGGATTTAATCATATTGCTAAATTTTAAAAGAAAAAGGAGGTTATTAATCAAGACAAGATCAATCAGGCTCTAAGTTTTCAAGAAAGGAAAAACAAAGTCTTATATAGGCCAAAGGAAGAAAAGAATGTAATAATTGATATGTATGTAGATCAAGATTATGTGTTTTGAAAGGTAGAGATTGCTTCTTTTACTGAATAATTTTCATTATCTACTCATATTTTTAATGAAGAGGACAAAAACAATGAGAAGTTGAAGAAAGAAGATAAAGACAGCCTTAAGATAAGTATGGATCATTCTAAAACTATAGATGATTATATTTCCTATATAGATCAATCATTGAAAAACCTTAAAAATGTTAATTTAGTTGATAATATAAATCAAGACATGATGGCATCCTCATTTTTTGCCTATTTACTCTTGAGAGAGGAGAAAAAAAATTCAAAGATAGAAGAGGTAGTCACAGGCAAGTTAAAGAAGAAGAATAAGATTGTATTGACCAAAGAGGAAGAATAATATGAGAAGATGTGTGCCACTCTAGGATTCACACTATTCTAAAGTAGTCTTGAATAATTGGAGGTCTCTGTATATGTTTCACAAGAGACTCTTGTAGATGAAGAAGCAAGATTGTTTGTTCAAGAGGTATATTTAGGTCTTGTGGTCCTAAAGTATCTTTTTGATCAAATTTTTATGCTTTGATTGAGTGGTGATTTGAAGAATAAGGAAGAAGTGTTTTGTATGAGGTCTTGAGAAATATTTTCATGAGTCATTACCAGGTGGTTTGAGGTCTTGATGAGCTTAGATATGTGTTTATGGTCAAAATTCTAAGTTGACCAATTTTGGCAGTGATGACTACCTAGAAAGTGCCAAGATAGCTCATATAGTGTTATAAGGTGGATAGAATGTCTCTAATGAGAGATTCAAGTTGTTTTTTACATATCAAATAAGGGTAGATAGATTGGAGATTCTCCTAATATGCCTAGGTGTGATTTTGATCATCTGGTTAAGGTGCCTATTGTAGATGATGACTCTATTTGCCCAAAATGCTTGGTTTCAAGGGTCACTTAAAGAATGAAGATGTGTCATGAAGTAAGTTTTATTTAGGAAGGTTTTTACATATGTTTAATAAATGTTCTAGGTGGTTTCACATGTGGATGAATGATTTTATGCTAGGTGGAGTATTTTGAGTGGTCATTGGCTTCTCTTCTCAAGAATATGCCTTTGGTGGCATTAAAGAAGTCATGGTTCCCAAAGGTGTGGAGGCATAAAATTTTGTAGGGAATTTTTTTTTATGGTCTCTAGGTGTGGCATCCACCTTAGGTGTTTACATTAACTAGAGGTTGACATTTGCCCAATTGTTGCTTTGAAGACTTAGTGATTTGGGCATGTTTGGAAAAGTGGTCAAACTTTGGATTTGTAGTTGGAAGCTTCAAAATTAGTTAAATGAGACTAATTATCAATTTAATCATATTTTACAGTGGTATGGAAGTGAGTATATTTCATTTTATTCAAGTTTTAGCTCACTAGGAGGCTTAATTGGCTAGTAGGTTAAAGAAGGAAGTATGCTAATAAGGATGAGTTGGAGGCTCATTATTGGAATGCCTAAGGGGGAATGGTATTGGTAATTAAATATGAATTTTCATGACTTAATGTGATCATGGAAAAGAGATGTGAGGTTTGCAGTGGCCAGATAGGGCTACAAGGGGTCTAAATAGGCCTAGTGGAGAAATTAAGGAATTTTTTGATATCTTTTCAAAGAAGGTTATCATTTTTGGTTCCATTTGAGCATTTTGTCCTATTATAAGTGTGATATAAGTATGTTTATATGCTTTGAGAGCTACTACTATTCTATATGGTGTTTTGTGAATAATGGTAAGTGAGCTTGCATGGTGCTTTATTACTCATGTTATTTTTTGAGTTGATGGCAGTAGTTCTTGGAGATTTAATAGGTGTGAATTGGTTATTTATACAAAGTGAGAACCTTAAAAGTGGAGTAGGATCCTAGGGGGAGCTATGGTGCCTTGAAAATTGATGGCATGTCCAAGGATCTTGATAGCTTGCAAACCAATATGAGGATTTTTCATGATTGACAAGTTATTTGATGTTATTAAAGGAGTGATTTAGTTAAGAGATCATAGGGGGAGATTTCATAAATATATTTAAAAGGTTAATATTTCATGATTTTGGCTTTGAAAACATTTCAGATTCTTTGCTTCATCATTGTGAGCCCACTTTGTCATTTTGGCAAAGGGAGAGAAGGATTTGGTATGTTTCCATCAATGAAAAAGGGTGATATTGTTGGAATTTTGATGATATGTGTTTTAATTTATGTCTAAGAGGCATTATTAATGACAAAGTGGTCTTTGATGTTAGTAAAATAGAGCATAGTGGCATAGTGTGCTTAGTACAATGTGATACCTACAAGGATGTGCATAGGTATCCTAAGTGTATGTTGTATGGCTAAATGGAGATTGGTATGATGATGTTTGAATTTTTATTTATGTGTTATATACTCAAGGGTAGCCTTCATGTGGCTTTTATGTGGTATGTAAGTCATTTTATGTCTTATAGGCTTGATCATGCATGATTACCTATAAATTTTTGAGCACTATGGCTTGTGTGATATGATGAGGAGATTACTATGATCTTAATATTAATTTTATACATGTATAAGGTGTTAATATGTTATTTTTATGATTTTTAATAGATGTCTAGTGGTTTATAAGGTAGTTTGGCCATTGGCTTAGTTGGCATAGGTGGGCTTGTGAGGCTTTGTGAAGGGCCAAAGGGTGTTTAGAGGTTGTTTAAGCTTTATTTTTCATGAGATATGGTAAGGAAAGTTTTTTCAATCATTTTTATGAGTTTTGAGGTCAGATTTTGGACTATAAAGTCAAAACATTGGTTTAGAAGCTTCAAGAGGTGCTTGAAAGGTGTCTAGTGAGCCTGAGAAGGACTTTATTATGTTTGTTAGCACATGCAAGGTCTACGTGGGGATATTATCCTTTTAGAGATGTTGGTAAGGTTATTTATTAAAATTATCAAATAATTAATTCATATATTAATGTCTTATCCTCTATGAATGATCGTTAAGAAGCTAAGCAAGTTTTTGTGTGCAAAAACCCTAGCCTTAAACCTAATAGAGAAGATCTTGATGGCTTGGGCTCAGAATGGATTAGGTGATTAAATATGATGAGTATATGTTGTATATTACTCCTTTAGGTTTTTTATAAAGTATTTTTAGTCTCTTGATAGTGTGTGGGTCCCATAGAAAATGGGTTATTGATAGTATTCTTATTTTTGAGGAAGATTTCTTTAAATTACCAGATGATCTAATGGTTGATTATTGAATCTCAAGACTTGTTCCAAATATCCATGAAATTTTTTAGTGATATTCATCTTTTTGTGTCAAATTTATAGAAGGTTAATGTTGACTAGTCGATATGAAGGAAATGGTGTCTTAAGTGAGAAAGAGTGATTAGAGTGAAAAGAGGAATTGGGAGGCCTAATTAGTGAATAATAATGGGTCTAAGATCTTAAAGGTGATGTAGGTGATGTATGAACTTTATCATTGAGATTATTATTTTTCCTAGTCACTTGGAATTGATTGAATGGTTGACTCATACTTGACCATGATGGTTTTGCTAGCAAAAGGAACCTATTTTGGATGATTGAGTTTTTTTGTATGGAAGATGGTTAGATCAAGTGTTTCTTATGATTGGAGAGTATTTATGATCTCTTTAATATATTATATAGTGATTTTTAAGATATGAATAATCTTTATTTAGTCAAATATAGTCACACAAGTGGAGCTATTCTTCATTTATGAGGTGTTTATGAGATAAGTTCATGGTATGGTATAGAAAGCTTGTGCAAAGAATCATAGCAAACCATGGAGACATGAATAATTATTTATAAGATATTCTAAAGTTATATGACTAACCATAATAGTGAATGGTATATATACAAGATGATTTATTTCTTTTGGGTATGTGAATGAAGTTAAACAAGCAAGTGTATATTGATTTTTGAAGACCTTGTGTGAAGGTTGTTTGGGGTCTTGATGACTATTTTTTGTACGAGATTGAGTAGAGAAAATTTTCATTAGACTCATCATAATTTTTTTATTATATCAATTATTTCTATTATATTTATAGGGGCATATTTGAATATAAATGAAATATTTGAGATGGAGTTATTTGCTTGTGTTGAAGAGATAGCCTTGTGATTGATGACTTGTGTGGAGTTGAAAACTTGGAGAAGGGTGTTCTTGTAGGGTTTCTTTATTAGATTAAAAATAAATTAGAGTTCAAGATATTTTCATTTGATAGGTGTTGTGTCGATTCTCAACATCTTAGGCAAGTTGGTTCTTTTCATCTTTAGGGGTTGGTACTCCTTGCGAAGTGGGTGCTTCACTAAAGTCTCTTGTTTGTAATCATCATATAGGACTATAGTAAATTGTTTTATAGACTTGAGAGTTGTTTTTACTCCCCATGAGGGTTATCCACATAAATCTTTGTGTTATGGTTTCATTCATGATTGTTCTTTGATTCATCTATCTTGCATATTGATATGATTGGTTAAGTAGCTTGAAGAGTTTGGAATTGGATTGTAATATTGTTAAACCACTCATTCAACCCCCCCTCTTAGTGGTGTGTACCTCCATCAATTGGTATTATATCAAGTCTTTATGTGGCTTAACAACTGGAAAGGTGATTATAAGGTACAATGGTAAGTCAAGGAATGCAAGGTGGTTTCTCTTCCAAACAAGCTCCATTGTTTAATAGTTATAACTATGGCATTTGGATTTCAAGAATGTATACTTTTATTATGGCTCTAGGATTTGATGTTTGGAAATTTTTTGTTGATGGATATGTTTTTCATACTAGTTCTACTGATAAGAAACTATTTGAAATCAATTCAAAGGCTATGAATGTTATTTCTAGTGGTCTATCAGAGACTAAGTTTTTAAAGGTCATTCACTATCAAACAATTAATAAAATGTGGACTAAGTTGAAGACAATATATGAAGGAGACTTGAAAGTTAATCTAGAAAAATTACAAACTTTTAGAAGATATTTTGAGAGTCTTAAAATGAAGGAGGATTTTGTGGCATCCTTTTTGAATATAATGGATGATGTGGTCAATATGATCAGGGGTCTCAGAGAAGATCTTAAAGAAGATGTTGTTGTTCAAAAGGTCCTATGATCTCTATCATATAGGTTTGAATCTAAAGTATCTATAATTAAGGAAAGTTGTGATCTTACACTAATGAAGATGGATGTAATTTATGGATCTCTCACTACTTATAAGATGAGGATAAATGAAGACAATCCCCCTAAGAAGGATGTTTATTTCAAGGTAAAAAACAAGCCTAAAGAATAGAAGATACAAATTAAGGGATCTCATGGAAAAAATGCTATATTAGATTATATATCTGATGATGATTTAATTGCTTTGTTTTCAATCAAATTGAAGACTAGATAAGGTAAGTACAGAGGTAAGCTTCCTTATAAGTGCTTCAACTATGGTGAAGTAGGTCATTTTACAAACAAATTTCCTCACAAGCATAAGAAAGATGAGGATGAGGACCAAGCAGAAGGTAAGAAAGATTTCAGGTCTGATAGAAACAAGAGATAATTTAAGAAGTTTGATAACAAAAAGAAGTTCTATAAGGACAAAAAGAGTCTATAGAAAAAAAAGGATGATAGTGACTTAAAAATAGATGATGATAATCAATATGATAATAGTCATAATGAAAATGAAGTAGAGGATAATGATGAAGTCCTTTCCATGGCAATAAAATTAGATGATGAAGGTAATTGTTCATATCAAATTGAAGGAAACTTGAGTGGATCAAATGAATAAGATGAGGAAGACATTCCAAATTATAAGAGTGAACTAAAAATTGCTCTTGAAGATTTAAAAAATGAAATAAAGGTATGTTAAGGTTTGAAGGCCAATTTGAAAGACTATGAAATTCAATTTAGTATTTTTTAGGCTAAGATAATTGAAGATAATAGGGAGCATGAAGGAGAAATCATGTTCTTAAATTCCAAATTGGATTCTATATCCTCAAGCCTAAAAGGTAAGGAAGAATAATGTACCAAGTTGATTATAGAAAACAAGTTTTTGAATGGTGAATTAGAGAAATCTTTGAATAAATGTAAGTCTTTTGCCAAGTATGAAAGGAGCATAAATGATCTTAACAATCTATTAATGAATCAAAATTATTTAAATGATACAAAAGGCCTAGGTTTCATTGAGAAGACATTAGTATTATCTCAAGAAAAGGAGAAAAGTATTGAAGAGGAGAAAGACAAACCAACAAAAATCAATATCCAAGCTGAGGGTGTTAACTCCAACAAGGTAAGATAGCCTAGTGCCATAAAGCATTTGAAATTTAATGCATTTTATTATATTTGTCATGAGTTTGGTCATAAGGCCAATGATTTCAAAATTAAGGATAAAAAAATGAATATGCCTAATTATATGAATGAGATAAAGTGCTTCAAGTGTTTGGAGATGGGAGATTTATCCAATCATTGTCCAAAGAAGATAAAGCAAAGTGAGTATGCTCCTAAGAATTTAACATGTTTTAATTGTCAAGGGATCGATCACTTAGCCAAAAATTTTCATTATCAAAGAAGGATTGTGTTTTTTAATTGCAAGGTATTTAATCATATTGATAAATTTTTTAATAAAAATGAGGTTCTTAATCAAGACAAGATCAATTAGGCTCCAAGTTTTCAATAGAGGAAAAACAAAGTCTTATACAGGACAAAGGAAGAAAGAAAGTAATAGTTGATTTGTCTATAGATTAGGATTATGTGTTTTCAAAGGTGGAGAGTGCTTATTTTATTGAATAATTTTCATTATCTACTCATATTTTCAATGAAGAGATCAAAAACAATGAGAAGTTGAAGAAGGAAGACAAAGATAACCTTAAGATAAGTATGGATCATTCTGTAACTATAAATGATTGTATTTCCTGTATAGATCAATCATTGATAGACATTAAAAAGGTCAATTAAGTTGATAATATAGATCAAGACATGATGGCATCCTCATTTGTTTCCTATTTAATCATGAGAGAAGAGGAGAAAATTTGAAAGATAAAAGAGGTAGTCACAGGCAAGTCAAAGAAGAAAAAGAATAAGAATAAGACTATATTAACCAAAGAGGAATAATAATATGAGAATATGTGGGCCACTACAGGATTCACACTATTCTAAATTACTCTTTAAGAGTTATAAGTCTCTATATATGCTTCATAAGAGACTCTTGTATGTGAAGAAACAAGATTGTTTATTTAAGAGGTATGTTTAGGTATCCTGGTCCTAAAGTGTCTTTTTTATCAAAATTTGATGCTCTGATTGAGTGTTGATTTGAAATATAAGGAATAAGTGATTTGTATGAGGTCTTGAGAGATATTTTCATGAGTCATTCCCAGGTGGTTTGAGGTCTTGATGAGCTTAAATGTGTGTTTTATGGTCAAAAGTCTGAGATGACCATTTTTGGTAGTGATGACTACCTAAAAAGTGTAAAGATAGCTCATATAGTATTTTAAGGTGGATATAAGGTATATAATTATTGATTCAATTTGGTTTCTACATTTCAAAGAAGGGTAGATAGAATGGAAGTTATCCTAAGATGCTTAGGTGTGATTTTGATCATTTGGTCAAAGTGTCTGTTGTAAATGATGACTTTGTTTGCCCAAAATGCTTGGTTTAAAGGGTAAATTAAAGAATGAAGATGTGTCATGAAGTAAGTTTTACTTTGGAAGGTCTACACATGTGTTTAAGATATGTTCTAGGTGGTTTCATAGGTGGATGAATGATTTTGTGCCAGGTGGAGCATTTTGAGTGGTCACTAGCTTCTCTTATCAAGAGCATGCCTTTGGTGGTGAAAAGGAAGTCATGGTTGCCAAAGATGTGAATTCCTAAAATTTGGCATGGAAGTGAGTTTTTATGGTCTCTATATGTGGTCTTTATCTCAAATGTTTTCATTAATCATAGGTTGACTTTTGACCAATTATTATTTTGAAGGCCTAGTGATTTGGCCATGTTTGGAAAAGTGGACTTTGGATTTGGAGGTTGGAAGCTTAAAAATTAGTTTAATGGACCTAATGGGTATTTAAATAAACTTTTACAATGGTATGGAAGTAATTATATTTCATTTTATTCAAGTTTTACCTCATTAAGAGGCCTAATTGGCTAGTAAGTTAAAGAAGGAAGTATGCTAAGAAAGATGATTTGAAGGCTCATTGTTATCATGCATGAGGGGGGATGGTAGTGGTCTTCAAATATGAAGTTTCATGACTAGAAGTGATTAGGTCAAAGAGAAATGAGGTCTACAGTGGCTAAATAGGGCTACAAGGGGTCTAAGTAGGCCTAGTGGAGAAATTAAGCAATTTTGTGATATCTCTTCAAAGAAGGTTATCATTTTTTGTTCTAGTTGACCATGTTGGCCTATTATAAGTGTTCTATAGGTATGGTGATGTGCTTAGAGTGCTTTTTATATTCAATATGGTGCCTTGTGAATGATGGTAAGTGACCTTACATGGTGCTTGATTGCTCGTGTTATTTTTTGAGTTGATGGTAGAAATTATTAGAGATTATATAGGTGTTCATTGGTTATGTAGAAAAAGGGGGAGCCTTAAAAGTGGAGTAGGGTCCTAGGGGGAGCTATGGTGCCTTGAAAATTGATTATAGTTTTAAGGATCTTGATAGCTTGCAAACCAATATGAGGTTTTTTCATGATTGGAAAGTTATTTGATGGTATCCAAGGAGTGATTTATTTTAGAGATCATAGGGGGAGATTTCCTTAGTATATTTAAAAGGTGAGTCTTGCATGATGTTGGCTTTGAAAACATTTCAGATTCTCTACTTCATCATTGTGAGCCCACTTTACCATTTTAGCAATGGGGGAGAAGGATTTGGTATGTTTCCATAAATGGAAAAGGTGGAGATTATTGGGATATTGATGATATGTGTTGTCTTTGATGTCTAAGAGGCATTAGAAATGATAAAGTGGTCTTTGATGTTAGTAAAATAGAGCATGGTGGCATAGTGTGCTTAGTACAATGTGATACCTATAAGGATGTACATAGGTGTCCTAGATGTATGTTGTATGGCTAAATGGAGCTTGGTATGATGATGTTTGACTTTTTCCTGATGTGTTCTATGCTCAAGGGTTGCCTTCATATGGCCTTCATGTGGTATGCAGGTCAGTTTATGTCTTGTAGGCTTGATCATGCATGATTACTTATAAGGTTTTGAGTAATATGGCTTATGTGATAGGAAGAGGAGCTAAGTATGCTTGGCATATGAATTTTATACATGTATAAGGTGCTAATATTTTAGGTGTATGATTTGTAAGAGATGGCTAGTGGTATGCAAAGTAGTTTGGCCATTGGTTTAGTTAGCCTAGATGGGCTTATGAGGCTTTATGAAGGGTCAAAGGGTGTTTTTAGGTTAGTGAAGCTTAATTTTTCATGAGAGATGGTCAATAAAAAAATTTCAATCATTTTTATTAATTTTGAGGTAATATTTTGAAGTATAAAGTTAGAAATTTGGTATAAAAGCTTCAAAAGGTGCTAGAAAGGTGTCTAGTGAGCTCGAGGACTTTCTTATGTTTTTTAGAACATGAAATGTCTACATGGGGAGATAATCCTTTTGTATATGTTTAGGAGAGTATTTAAGAAAATTCTCCAAGCATTATTTCATATATTAATGTCATATCCTTTATGAATGATCATTAAGAAGCTAAGCATGTTTTTATGTGCAAAAACCCTAGTTTTAGACCTGATTAAGAAGATCTTGATGGTTTGGGATTAGAATGGATTGGGTAGTAAAATATTATGATTAGAGTTTTTATAGTACTCCTTCAAGTTTTTGAGAAAGTATTTTTTGTCTCTTGACAATGTGTGGGTCCTATATAAAATGGGTTGTTAACTATATTCTCTTTTATGAGGAAGATTTATATGAATGACTAGATGATCTAATGGTTGATTTTTGAATCTCAAGACTTGTCCCAAATATCCATGAAATTTTTTTGTGATATTCATCTTTTTGTGTAAATTTTATATAAGGTTAAGGTTGACTAGTCGATATGAAAGAAATGGTGTCTTAAGTGAGAAAGAGTGATCAAAGTGAAAAGAGGAATTAGAAGTACTAATTAGTGAATAAAATTAGGTCTGAGCTCTTAAAGTTTATTTATGGGATGTATTCCCTTTATCCATGAGAGTATTATTTTTCCTAGTCACTTGTAATTGATTGAATGGTTGACTCATACTTGACCATGATGGTTTTACTAGCAAAAGGAACCTATTTTGGATGATTGAGTTTGTTTGTAGGGCAGATTTTCAAATCAAGTGTTCCTAATGATTGGAGAGTATTGAATATCTCTAGAAGATATTTTATAGTGATTTTTAAGATTTTACTAATCTTTATTTAGTAAAATATAGTCACACAAGTGGAGCTATGCTTCATTTGTGAGGTGTTTGTGAGGAAAGTTTATGGTATGGTATAGAAAGCTTGTGAAAAGAATCATGGTTGACCTTGGGGGATATGAATAATTCTATTCTAAAGTGAGATTACTAACCATAATAGTGAATGGTATATATATAATATGATTTATGCCTTTTGGGTGTGTGAATGAAGTTAGACATGAAAGTGTATATTAATTTTTGAAGACCTTGTGTGAAGGTTGTTGGGTATCTTGATGACTAATGTTTGTATGAGATTGAGTAGAGGAAAATGTCATTAGAATTAGCATAATTTTATAATTCTATTGATTATTTTTATCATATTTATAAGGGCATATTTGAATATAAGTAAATATTTAGAGATAGTTTGGTGATTGGTACTTGTGTGGAGTTACAAACTTAGAGAAGGGAATTCTTCTAAGGTTTCTCTATCAAATTAAGAAGCAATTAAATTCCAAGACTTGTTCATTTGATATGTGTTTTTTTATTGCTCAACACCTTAGGCAAGTTGATTCTTGTCATCTTTAGAGGTTGGTGCTCCTTGTGAAATGGGTGATTCACTAAAGTCTCTTATTTATAATCATCATATAGGACTATAGTTCATTGTTTTACAGACTTGAGAGTCGGTTTTCTTCCCCATGAGGGTTTAACACATAAATATTTCTGTTATGGTTTCATTCATGCTTGTTCTTTGATTCATATATCTTGCATATTGATATGATTGGTTAAGTATCTTGAAGAGTTTGGAATTAAATTGTAATAGTGTTAAACTACTGATTCACCCCCCCTCGCCTCTCAATGGTGTGTACCTCCATTAAACTAGTCTAAGGTGCATATAAATCATGAAATCCTAGGAGGTCTCCAATGATGTTATCCAAAAGTGGCTACTATAGGTGGGTAAAATTTAAAACTTTTCTTTTAGTTTTATTTAGCTTCATTGTTGGCCTTTGAGATTCTTGATATTGATCCATCGGTTAGACTTTCTCATAAAAATGTGTCTTGTTAAGGTCTTGGTAATCTTAGGGTCCCTTAAAAGGTATATAATAGTGAACTAATATCCCCTTGCCTTGTCTTTAATCCATTTCATTAGATTTAAATGACATGTTTTAGAGAAATTAAGATACTTTTGGAAAAGTTAAGGTAATTATTTCATTTTATCTTGCAGGTGTCCAAATTACTCCATGTCAATTCCAAGTTAGTTTAAGGGGATAAAGGTTTAGAATTTTTTATTTGTTTATGTACATATTTCAAAGATCATATTTCAACTTTCTTGGTTTGTAAAACTAACAAAAAGACGCCCAACTCACTCTTCTAATGTTATAAGCCATTTAAAGTGTTTTTTTGCTCATTTTATAATGTGCAAGGAATGAATAATGTAAGAGATGGAAGGTAAATAGTTTTAATATTCTCTTGGAACATTACTCCACATTTTTAAAGGAAATTAAAAACTTCATGATTACTTGTTCCTCAGTTCCAACAAAGTTTCAAGTAAAATATGGCTATTTTCATTAATAAAAAGGGGTCATTTGAGGCATTGTTGAAGGTTTTTCCAAGTGAATATGGTTTAAAGGAAAATATATGGATTCATCCATCCTCCTCAGGTAATATCCATGCTTAGGAGTGTGTAATAGGCCCAAAATGGTAGAAAACCTATCCATTCCTCCATCAATCTCCTTGTAAGCTCAAGAAGTTAGTTATCAAATGTTTGGTTCATAAAGAAGAAGGTGAGATTGGCCAAACCCTCTTAAGGTTATATATGGGCCCTTATTCCCTCAATATTACATGCATTATTTTTAGGTTATAGGGGCTTAAATTCATAAACCAACACTAACAATAGAAGTGCTTTAAAACCCTCTCAAAACCCCACTAGCTTAGTTTTAAGTGATTTTATGGAATTTAAGAACTCATTGATCAAAATTAAGGACTATTTTTTGTCTTAAAATGTCTTATTTTTTTTCCAACATCATATCCAACACTTATTTTTCACGTGTGACCACTATGGTGGAAAGAAAAGGGTTCTATTTATTGATTTATGAATGTGGTAGGTAGGGTTTTGATGGTTTTGCATGTTTTATTGTCTAAAGTGGCCTCTTAAAAATTTAAACCAGACTTTAATACATATTATATCCTCATTTATTCCCATATTCAATTCCAATATGTCTTTTTTGTACCAAACTAAAGGAATAATCCACAAAAGAAAACATATAAGCCTGTACGATATGATTGGTAGACAGATTATAGATTTGTACTAAATGTGATAAATATAATGGTTATAAATTAGTCATATAAATAATAAATAACCTTAAATATTATTTTCAAGTTTTCCCAATCTTATGAGATCCCAAGACTTTAATGGGTACTTGCAACCTCCAAGACAAGAAAGATGGTCTTATAAGCAAACTCCATTGAGGTCTAGAGAACTAGTCTAGGTGAAATATGTATTGATATTATTTAATGTGGTGATATTTTAATATAAAATAATAACCATATATGTATAAGACTCATAATATCCTTCTATAATGCATTAGTAGGTCATAGACCTAAAAAAACATTAGTTTAGTACTTACAAGCAAAATTAGGTGTTTGGAGACAACTTGAAGTGTTTAAATGTGAATCTTGATATTATGAACTATATTAAATTATTTTAAATATTAAAAATATCTTAATATACCAATATTAAATTTTTAATTTTTTTAAATTCAGAGGAATATAAACCTATAAGTCTAGAGACCTATAAGTCTACAGACCTGTAGTTTTGTATTCTCAATCAAGGGAAGAGAACCCTGGATGAATATGGTGTTTGAAATATAAATGAAGCATAAAATTCATGAAATATTTTGAGATAATATATGTGAGATTTAATAAGTATAATAATTTAAATAAAAATATATATATTGGGACTCTACAATCACCAAACCCAAAGAGCACTAACATGACTATTAAAAGCTCCTCTTATAAGCATGTTTTCAAGAATCTAAAAGAATATGTAGTTATTTGCATTAGAATTGGTTATTTTAATGGATATAAATACATTTTGGACCATTTATATTCCTTTTAAAGTGTTAATAATGTTTAAAATTTTATCAAAAACCACAACGAAACTTACAACCATGAACATAGTCCTCTTTTACACGTAGAATTCATCCTTTTTGCTTGGTGGGAGCTCATAGACCTTGATCATGAAAAAATGATGGTTTTAGGAGTTTAATTAATATTTTTAATACCTAAAATATTTATTTAATTTAATTTAAATACCCTAAATCTCTCTCCATTCAATTTTATTTGTTGTTAGCCTACTCAAACCTGTGCAAAACCAACCAGGGCTAGATAACCTATTTTTGGCATAATTCAAGTTCTAACCCTTAAAATGGAATTAAAATTAGTAATATGACATAATTTAATATAAAATAAATTATTTATAGTGTTTGGAGTATTAATTTATGACCTTTTATGTTTTATAGTATTATAGGCTTGTATTAGGCCTAACTAGGAAAGATGGGTGTTAAGAAAGTGAGTTTTTCTTGAGATATGGGTCATGAAGCTTTGATTAAAGATAAAAGGGGATAAAGGGTACTAATATATTCCATTATTTTTCTTTTAAGTGTTACTTTTCATTCAAACCAAGGTTTTTTGTGTCTAAACATGACTACAAGGAATAAGCCTTAAGAGAGAAAAACATGAGAAATGTGAGTGAAATGGTAGAATATAGGTGGGAAAATGATTTTTTATAGTTATTAAATAAGTGTCCAAGGTATTTAGATTCCATGAATATGACTTTTAATCTCCTACTCACTCATAATTGGTAGTTTCAAGGAATATGGAAGAGTCATAGAGGCAATGAAGCATCTCCTAAGCCACCTTTGATAAAGTTGTCATCACACCAAGTAAAACTTGTGAATAATATGTTTTAGATTAAGGTAAAAATAGGTTTTGAAGGGACCCCAAAACCCTTTAATAGAATCAAAAAATATAAAGCATTACCATGCACCAGGAAAAGAATTCCTAAAACCTACTAAATAGTAGCAAAAAAATTAGGTTAAACAAGGACAACATCAATATCCATTTTATATTCAACCCCATAATATTCCAAGTAATGATTTAATATCTATTTTTTAGGGGTAAAATCTAGAATAGTTGCCTGCCTGCCATCAGCAATATTCTGCATACTTTCTAGCTCTCTAGTTTTCTTAGTGGATCTTCTTCCAGGTTTGTCCAGAGAACCAATATCCGATTTCACCTTAAAATTTTGTTCATCTATATTTCCATGTTTATCCAAAGTAGAATCAATATGTTTCCCCTTAGTTTGCTAGTCTTTTTTGCTGCTTCTAGTTTCTACCCCCTTAGTATTGGTCTTTTTTTCCGCCCTTTTTCTTTGGTTTAGAATATGCTTTAATTTTTCTCCATTATCATTCATAGGAAGCTCATCCAAAGGAAAATCTCCCTCCTCTAATTTATTTCTAGCTTCATCTAATAATTCACCTTCCTCTAGCACAGTTTTGTCATCTACACCTCTCCATCGATCTTCTATCCTTTGATAGAAAACAATTTGTTTTGATAGATCTGTCAAATCATCTATTCTTTGTATAGGTATTATGGTGTCTGATTACAACCCATGTCCTTTCTCAAAATTTTATTTCTAAAAAGAAAGCTCTTTATCCACCTCAGTATGTGGAGCTTTAGGATCTTCAAAATAAGACTCTTTATCTGCCTTAGCATGTAGAGCTTTAGGATCTTTATTAATCTTTTGTTCTTGTCGATGATCTTCTTTGGGTATACATACTTTCTTTTGCTGGACCTTGGTCTTTCTCCCATCCAAAACATTACTAGGATGATTTTTACTTTTGGAAGGACAATTTTTTACCAGATGCCCCTATTTCTTACATGAATAATATGTTATTAGACTA
Organism: Torreya grandis; assembly: GCA_037957365.1. NCBI lineage: Eukaryota > Viridiplantae > Streptophyta > Pinopsida > Cupressales > Taxaceae > Torreya > Torreya grandis. The sequence goes on along the minus strand of JARHVA010000423.1, from coordinate 4,390,888 downwards.
TTATTTGGTAGTTTTATTTATTTTAACTTGCTTGTTCATGATGTGAAACTTTTCATAGACCTCTCCTATGCCCATATTCTCTTTCCTTATCCTTTTGTCCTATATGTATGGCTTGATTTAGCTTGTAAATTGATCCTTCTACCAGGAGTATGGTATATCCCTACTATTTTATATGCCTATTAATGAATAATGTGACTAGTTTTACCTCTTATGTTTTTTTTAGTGTGAATCTTTTAATGGTTGATCTAATAAAGTGTAGACTTACCTCACCTTTTTTTGTTGTCAAGTTCTTCTTTCCTTATTGAAATTTTTATCTCTATTACAAGTTGTGAAGAGTGTCATCAGGGGTTCTAAGTAGATTATAAGTGGCAAACATATTCCCTTATACTCTCACATTGTTTTACTTATTTGTAAATCATTGATGTGATAAGCTCATTTTTTATAAATGTATGTTATTCTAATCCTCTAGGTCTTAATGCACATGCAAATCAATGGTAGTGGTCATAACATTTGGTGTATCACCCCTATTTTAGTTTATAGTTTCCTTTATCCATTTTCCTTTCAATATAGTATATTAGTGATTGATTATAAGTGGTACATCAAGGGAGCTAGCCCTATCTAGAGGTTATCATAATCTATAAGGTCACCCACAACCTTTGGAGAGTTTTCATGCTCTCACTTAAGTGATGAGGCTTGAAGAATATCCTCAAGGGTGAAACTTTTGTTGATAACACTAAAAAGGCATACCTCATGTCAACCCATCCCCTAATCTCCCCTTGCACATCGAGGCCTACATTACCAAATAAAAATTTAAAAGGGTACATTTGGATAATGGATCAAGTTTGAACATCTAGACTCTAACATTAATCAAACATTTGGGTTACTCTAAAGTAGTATTGGATTCCAACACCATCACCATAAAGGCATATGATAATTCTAAATATAATTAATGGGTATCATAAATATTCCCATTATGGTTGGGCCTATCACATAAACCTTATTCCATGTCATTGATCTTAACCTTCATTACAACATCCATCTTGATATACCATGGAATCATGCCATCCCATTCACCTTTCATCAATGCACCAAGTTTACACATTCAAGAATAGAAGTGACTTTTCCTAGTTACACTCAACCATTTCAATATTGAATTCTTTTGGAAGGGATGTGTCATAAAACCAACTACTATCCTATCACCAAAAATTCTTATGACTCTGATAGATCCATGACCCTAGAAACATAAAGACCTTCCTTTATATATATATATATATATATGACCTTTCATCTACATCCAAAAATCCAACTTTTAAATACATTTAAAGATAATTGGCAAAGGCTATAGAGAATATGAGATACAAGATTCCTTCCATGGGCATAAACTCCCATTTCTCCTCAAATCCTTGATAGGCCTAAATGGACATGAATAAGTAGCATGCATCCTATCATTTGGTCCCAACCTCTTTTTCCAAAGTATGCCTTTTTGAAGAATAGAAAATTGAAACCTCATATGGCTCCTAGTTATATGAGGTGGCCTAGCTTCTTATTTCTAAATCAATGAGTATCCTATATAAAATAGAATGTGTCATATCATGAAATATAACTGAAAGGGATTAGGTCTTTATCAACAAGGACTATAAGAACCCATACATGTTCATGAAAATAGAGAATCTTTTGGAATCATATACAAACCCTTTAGTGACAAATATGAGGATGCTACTCTAACCTCCATGATATATATGGAAGCTTCATTCAACATTTAAATAAGTTCCTTTCATATCCTTTATTGATATCTTGTTACCACTAAAATTTTCAATTACATTGTTGTCCTCACCATTTCCCTTGACCTCTAATACATATAACTTATGTATTAGAGCCAATGAGGTCACATTCCATTTGACTTCATTCAATATAATGAAGCTGTCATAGAATTTAAGGGAATTTGAGATGACATCCCACCATGGGGTCACAAGAAAGGATTTTTAATAAACTAGACCCATTAATGTATTTTTGGGGAGAAGGAAGGGTTTCTTAGTGATAATAAATCTAAAAAACAAAAAAAATTAAGTCTCCCAGTGAAAGCCTCTTTGAGCTACTATTGGATAGAGAAAATCAAAATCAATAAAATAAAAAAATGAAGTTCCCTAGTGAGAACCTCTTTGAGGCACTATTGAGCCCAAAAACATTCAAGAAAATAAATATAAGTATATCAATGAAACCCTCTCTAAGGCATTGATAGATGAGGAATTCAACCTTTTCCCTATGTAAGTGTAGTTATAAGATGGTTCTAAATCACTTGATGTCAAAAACATAACAATAAATAATCTTAAGATAATAAAACTTGAGGATGATCTTAGTCCCAAAGAACAATAAAATTTTGTCACCATTATAACAAATTTTTCTAACATCTTTGATCTTTTCCATAAATCATGTAGAATCATGTTGTATGAATCACTCATGAAACATTTAGAATCCAAAATGGTTTTTGATATTATTTTTCCCACTTCCCCTTGGTATCATTTCATTTACACTTACCTCCAAGAAAAAATAATCAGTTTAAATATTTCACACAATAAAATAAAATCCTTTATATAGCATTCATCCCACTTTACCCTCTTCAGTGGCACCCTCTATCATAGGGGATATGATAGTACCTAATTAATAAGTCTAAATTTAGAAGAATCTAGTTTAGTGATCAAGGAACTTCATAATAGAATTTATAGAGCATAAAAATTGGCCATGTGAGTCATAAATTAACCCATGAACATAATTCATATCAAATTCTTCCCTACTTGAAGGATATGATATTTTTAAAAATAAAATAAAATCATAAAATTTCCAAAAAAAATAAAAAAATAAAACAAATCAAGAAAAGAAAAAAAATCATCCAAAGATGAAAACCATTTTTATGTCACCTTGGGAAAGTAACATGATAAAGACAAAATCTTGGCATTATGTCTAAATATATTGTCTACAATTACCCTTCACTTGGTGGCAATTCCACTCCATTCAATATTAAAAATCCTAAACCATCCTTGTAACTGTACCAACATGCCCATCATTCTTCCTACTTTTGACATTGATAAGTACATGGAGGAAGTGTTGAGACATGTTTTTAAAATATATTTGTATATTAGATCTTATTTAAAGCACGTTGTAATGCAACTTTAGAATGGTACATGGATGATTAGGTAGATGGTTCTTATGTAATGTGGTCCTTGGAGATCCCATATTGAATCATTTAACCTTTCCATCCAATACCATATCCATTCCTAATGTTAGAATTGGTTTTCCCTTTATTTTTAACCTCATAAAAAACTCAAATATCAAAAATAAAATAAAACTAAAAAATATTAAAATCCAAAAATCCCGAAAAAACCATTTTTCTTATCCTTATCCTAGTAAAATCCTTATTCAACTTTAAACAAATCATTATAGCTTTATCAAAATATATCATCCCCAATATAACCCCCTCATATACATTATTACTTTTAGAAAATCAAAGATATCAATCATTGTATATTTATGATGATATATCATTCCCAATCCTACCCCCTCATTGATATGCCCTTGACCCATAGTGTGTCTATGGGTATGTGTGGTTGACTAGTGGATCACATAACCTTTCATATTATCTTGTCACATTTCTCTAGAATTATTATTATCTTAGTAGGGTCAAGCTATGGAATAACCATTACCTAAGTAGAGTATATATAGGATGTAGTGGTTTGTCTTTGATTATCATATGTTCTTAATGCGTTATTTAGGAGGTTTCCCCCTTAAATTGAGTTAGTCTTATTTATCAATTATTTTATTATTCCATTAGTTATTGATGTAAATATACTTAATCTTCTCATATTCCCATGATATATTATCTCATTAGTGTGAATTATCTAAGTAATTTCAATACAAGTGGATCAAAGTGTCAATTTTGGAAAGCTTTTATAGTGTTGTTTTTTCTATATCTAGTGTTGTTATTATCCTGAGAGCTAAAGGATATAAAAACATAACTTATGATCTAGGAAGAATTTATTTTTTCTATCACCAGAGTATTGTTCAAATTATTTTTTTATTTAAATAAATTATAAATTTTTTTCATAACCTCAATAAATTTAGTAGTAGTTGGATTCATCTTTGTGAGATAATCATAATGGTATAATATTCTAGTATAATTTTTTCAGGCTTGAAAATTTTTATCTTGGGGTTTTTTTATTGTTAGTTCTGTTATTGGGACCAACATACCCAATTTTTTTTAATTTAAAAAATAGGGACCCTTATAAATTTTTAAAAACATTTGTATCTTGGTCTAGCTTTCATGAGGTTATTCTTTTTAGAATTTGAAGATCATCCACCTGAAAAGGGATGGGTCCTTGTGTGTTTAATTATGACTTATGAGCTAATCCTACTGATGATTACCCTTAGATGGCTAAGTTTAGGTTTCATGGAGGAAGGTAGGGTTCTTGAGAAAAAACCCTAAGGGTTCAAATTCAAATTTTCATGAGAGAAAATTTAGAGAGAATTGGTCCTTTTAAAAAGACCCTAAGTTTAATTTTACATTAAGGCTTGGTTATGTTTTCAAACATACCTAAACCTTGACATATAATTATACTAAAGTCCCCATTTTATGTTCCTTCCACATTTTAAATCCCTCCTAACCTCATTAAATGTTATGTCCACAAGCCCCTTTTCATCCTAGTCTAAGACCTTATCAATTTTTATCCTAAGTTTTAATCCTAAAATGTCATGGTGTTTGTTTAATATAAATGATGCCTCAAGGATCCTAAACTTTAGTCTAAATCACTACACATGTCATGCTCTAATATAATGTTTTAACTTGGATGCAGATCTAACGATCCTCACTTCCCTGGAGGCCCAATCCAATGGCACAAGATCATCCTAGGATAGGCTATAAACTAAACCCCACTCACTATAAAATTTCCTAAAACATTTAGTTTATAGTGAATTTTATGAGGACATCTTTGACATTAGCAAGGCCTTCAAAATAAACCTTGTCCAAAATTTTATCCTTAGTCCAAAATGGGACCTTATAAATGTTTAACCTTAGGCTTATCATGTAAAACTTAGACCATAGTGTTTTTTTTAATACTATCAATCTAAGGTTAACCCCTTGTCTTAAGCCTTTGTGCATCACAGACTAGCTTAATGTTCATGCATCTTCTAGGATTTGACTATCTATGTTCACCTAATGACCTTAATATAACTGTGTGAGATCAAAGAGCCCCCAAATTTGAGCCAATTAGAGAAGCATCTTGGATCATGATCAATATTTTGCGTTCATCACCTAACTTGATATAATGGACCGCATTGACCCCGTAGTCTTGAGATCACTGAGAATGTAATACATGGCATGCTATCATTTATCTAAAGGAACCTCATTAGATTAAATTTGATAATCACATTCTCATCATTTAATATTCATGAAGATGTCTTTGATGTTATCAAAAACATCAAATTTAACCATAACTAACCTCTCAACAAACCAAATTTAACCTTAAGGATCATGATCAATAGTTCTCATTCCATCACTGATCCTAATTTAATGGCATGAAGTGAAGGTGGACTTTTCAACCAAGGACCCCAGAGCTTGATAGCTCAACACATGGATGAACTGCATCCAATCATTTCCCAAGGAAGCTAGAATGCACCACTTGGCATAACTAGGTCATCCAGGATCTAAGTGACCAATCAGAAAGGACCTCCAAGATCTTAATCAAAGGCTCACATTCATCCTAATCAAATAGATAAAAAAAAAAGGATTTATTTAAAATCTAATGGCTAATTTTTAAAGGTATTCCCATAAGAATTCCATGAGAACTAGCTTAAGGAGGTCCATTTAAATGTCATGTAAGCACTAAAAGACAATCCTAAGATTTGGTACACCTAAAAAGATAGGATTTTCATAAGTGGTACTATCCATAAGATATAATACATGAATACATTTATGAAATCTATCACCTTCACCATTAAAGCCTTATAAACCCTACCAGACTAGCTTAAAGCCCTAAACCTTAACTTAAAGCCTCAAAATTTGATTGTTAAGGACACAACTACATTAAGAAAGCTTGAAGTACCAGCCTAAGAATCAAGACTAGTCATATTACAAAGCAATTTAGATCATGGCAGTGGAAATACAATAATGGAAAGAAGAGACAAAAATGTATCTATCTATATACCATGAAGGGAGGTGCTTTAGAGATACTAAATTGGACATAAGAGCATTGACCAATGGCATAAATAATTGGTTTAATATTTTCTTTATAATTGAGGAGCTGTAACCTTCTATCATCCAGTGAGAAAAGGGTGTCAGTCACCAAGAGAAAGTTTGAGGACCTGGTTGCAATCCAAATGATATGTCTTTATCAAGCAACTACTAAACTTGAGGTATTACATTGCATTGACATCCTTATACCCCTATTTGTTGATTATAAAATAGACAATGACTAGATGATCAAGGAAGGAGGGTCAAGTAAAATTTCCTATATTACCCCAGTAGCTTTTGAAGGCTACTAAAATCTCCCTAGAGTTCACATAGACCTGCCCTCCATCAAAAAATGGACTACCTAGCATAATCTAGATGCTATCTCGAGACCTTAGTTAATCCAAAGAACTCATGTAGCCAGGAACCATAATGGTAAAATCCCTATCATTCAATTTAGATAAGGGATTAGGACCATTATGACCCTATTGTGTAGAGTTTCAATGGTAGCCACCATAACCTATGTTCACCCCAAATGGGTTTCCTACATATATTTCATGGTGGAGGAGAAGCTAACTCCACCTATTAGAGAGTTGATTAGCATCTACTTAGGGAGACAATTTCATGGAATTAAGAAAAATATAATCCAACAATTAACCATGATGTATTATTTTTTGGAATCATTAATGGCATTCACTCATATTCTTGGTGTCAAGAATTGGTCTTCCCACAACAAAATTACCATTTCCCATCACTATACAAAGTTTTACATCTTTAAGGATAGAGTTCATTTGTAGTTTATTTGTGATTACATATACCCTAATTTGGTCAATAATATCATAGGTAACCCCATGCCTAGGATACAGCCTCTTGTTAAGAAGTATGTTGAACTCATGGGAGATATTTGGTACTATCTAGACTACACCATTATCATAATAGAAGGGATCATGACCCAACCATTTAGGTTGCCTATCTATGTCTCCCTCAAGTTGGTTGAGTAAGAAATTGCTCACCAAATATTCTAAGGAATTGATAATGTTTATAGGGAAAAGAGGAAGGGCATTCTACCTCCCTTCCAATTCTTGATTAGGAGAACTTTGATCTAGGACTAGAAATAATTAGACATCATGTCTAAACATAGGGATTCTTTCTACTTTCAGAAGGATGACCTAAAGTAATGGGACCCCCATAATAAGGTTGTTTTTCATTTGTAGTCAAAGCAACTATCCAAAGTAACCTATGAGCATAGGGTTGGTCCATATAACCATTTTTACACCAAAGCTATAGACTTTAAAGAAGTCCTTACTAGGTGCAGGTAGCATGGTTTCAAGCTTAAACATAGACTACAAAGAGAGGATAAACTAGTTGAGGAGAGATGGAAACTAAACCCATTGTAGTATCATTTTATTATTTTACACTTCTAATGCACCTCTAAGTTATCCATAATAGTAAGCAGTTCAAATTCAATGACTTGATGAGAAGAAACTAGAAGAAAGCCTAGGAAAAGGTCCTTCATCATCAGCCCATCCTCCAAAACCATCTTCTCAAATGGAAAATTTTGATATGGTTCCCCTAGAACCATATCATATGGTGGAAGAATTCTTCAAGGAACTTGCAAAGACCTATGGGTCTGATCAAGAACATGAGGGAGCCAAAATTGAGGTGGCACAAATTGAAGGAATTTAAATAGGTGAGGAAGAAAAGGGAAAATAAGTGGCATTGGAATTCATCCCTATCACAAAAAATAAGAGGGAAGCCAAGTTGGCCCTTGTCCCTATGTCTTCCAAAATATAAAATTTTACATGGACCCATCCTACTAGTGAAATAAATTTATTCAATGATGAGTTCCCCAAACATGAACCTATCATTCTTGACTGGTTCATATATGGGAAACTCCAAAAGGTTCTTTCCTAATCACACTCCCTAGCAATTAGTAGCTCTGCAGGTGGATATCCCCTTGATAATATCAAACCCTAGATCAAGGAGATCATGAAGGAGCAAGAAGAAAGAAGAATTATTCAAGTAGCTAAAGAAAGTGGAAAGAAAATAAAACACATAAGATCATCAATTGGAACTAGGATTGGAACCCTAGAGACACCCAAACCCTCTGAACTAGTAGCCACTATCATGTATAATTTGGATAAAATAGGGTTTGAAAGGGTGACAACCAAAAAAACTACCATTGGAACCGAGGAGTTCACCTTTCAAAAGGTGGAACCTTTTGTAGGCCTAACTCTTATATAAGGGTAAGAAGTAGGAAAGCATCCCATCCATCAAGAGGATGTGGTAAGTTTGGTGGTGGCCCAATCAACAATGACCTTGATAGGAATTTAGGGGATGTAATAAAGGATCACCAATCTAGAAAAGGAAAAGAAAGACTTGGAGTCATAGGTTACATTTTTCGTTCTTGAGGATATAATTAAACTACTAAATAAGTCATTCTTTGATACATTTTAAGGGTTTAATTCCCTAAATCTTAGATCAAATACCTTGACCCATAAAATTGGGAAAGCACGGACATTAATCACTCAGTGGTAGAACTCTAGAGATCAGGAAATTGAGTTGATTAATGTCCATCACACCAAGTAGGTCCAAGACATCAAGATCATCAAGTTGAAGAATTTTCATGCCCTCCTATGATTCATTAAAGATAATATATTGGACCTAAGCAATTGGTGTGATAGTGTCAATAGCTTCATAGAGGAGGACAAAGGCTAGATAACAAGAATGGAGAAGCTCTTAAAGGCACTATTGGTAAACCCTTATAAGACCAATGTTGTAGGCCTGATGGATGATGAAAATTTTAAGTAAAGGGTCAATGTCTTCATCTAGAACATCAAATACAACCAATGATAACCTATCAAGGACAATTAAAAGGTCCTTGATATCATCATTACATCAAAGAAGTAGATTGTAGAGGCCCAATGCATTCAAGAACTTAAAGCCAAGAGTGATAAAGAATTTAACACATTGGAAGGTCAAGAAGAGGATTTTTTGATGAAGCCTATAGTATATTTTGAGCTAATCAAATAAAAATATACTAAGGTGAAGAACATCCTCAAGCAGTAACCCAAGGGACCCACCAATGTAACATAAAGAATATTCTTTTATAATATATATTCTATTATGTTAGCATATATTAGTCCTTTTGTAAAAATTGGTGTAGAAAGTCTTTTGCATTGTAATCATTATATTAAGGATAGTTGTCCTTATCATACCATGGATACTTTGAAAATATAACTAGTATACCACCTATGTTTCTTATAAATATGCAATGTTTACCATTTTAAAAAGTGAGAGACTCTAAGAAATTTGTATATAAAGAGCATTTAATATAACTAAGGAATTTTGAAAATATTATTTGAATAGTTTGTCGAAAGCCAATGTTGTCTCTCAATTTCATGTTATTATCTTAAATTGGAATGGTTATCTTCATTTTAAGCTACATTTTACTATCATAGGGTTGTTAATTTATTCTAATGCTAGATTAACTAAAAAGATCTTAGGTATACTTCATTTTATTTGCTCTAGATTTGGATGTGCATATGTTATTTAGGTTATAGTAGAAAACTTTTAAAGTAAACTTGGTTCTTACTTGTGATTTATATATCTCCTTTGAAGCTTAGCTAGTTTGTGATGCAATCTGATTTTATACTATTTTACACCACAAATTGGTTCATGTATACTCAAAATAATTAGAAATTTGTCATAATATTTGAGAGGTGAATTTGTAATCATGCTCTCTTTTCTAACTTACCCTTCCTTTTTCTAAATTATTTATCAAAACTCACCTAGTTTAAAAATTATTACTAATATATATTATATTAACTTATTGGCCTAAAATATCACAAATATCTAGACCCTAGTGGCTCCCAACCACCAAATTGAATAAATATTGTGGACAGTTCCCTTGCTCTACTTCTATTCCACCACAAACATCATAAAATTGTCACAAAATACAACTCATGCTTTGGATTCTTTGAATCCTAAAATGATAAGTGTTCATCAACACTAAAGAGCATCTGTGAGGTAATTAGAAGCATCAATAGGTTCTAAATCTTGTAGCCATAGGAAAGGACAAGACACTCCAAAAATGTTTTACAAGGAATATATGGAGTTCAAAACTTTATATCCTTTTGTTTTTTATGTGGTTCACCAACTTTAGTTAAATATGTAAATAATGGTGAAAAAATATGATCTCGATGTGGTAAAATAGGACATCACTAGGGTAAAAGAGGACATTGATGATTTAAATAATCATTTGTAAACTATCAATGAAAAACTAATGACTCTTTCATCTCATCTTTAGCCAAATAATCCTCCATCACTTCATTTTGGGTTCTCCCAACCAAAAAAATCTTAATTCTAATATTGTTTTGAAGTAAATGATGCTAAAATTTGAAGTGCATAAATTTGATGGTAAGGATCACTCACTTGGATCAATCAAATTGAAAATTTATTTGATTTGCATTAGACCCCATGTGCATAAAATGTGGCCATGGCATCTTTATATTTGGAACATGAGTATTTCATTTGGTATCATTGGTTATATTCTCAAAATAAAAATAAGGGCCTTCTTTGTTATCTATTCAGTATTTATTGATGATATGCATATGCACTATCACAACAACATCTCCAAAAAATACTTTAGTCAGTTATCAAAATGGTGAT